>ML682016.1:26141969-26293677 GCA_007922195.1 Podocnemis expansa
ACACTTTGTTCCGAAACAACATGTTCGCACTGCCTTGTTTCAAAACAACAGTTGCGAAACAATGTTGTTTCACCTAGAAACTAGGTTTAACTTGTTTCGAAACAACTGTGCGTCGTGTGAACAGCAGAATTCTTATTCTGAAACAACCTCTGTTGTTTCGAAATAAGAGTGCTGTGTGAACACACCCATAAAGTAAAGAGCTGTGAATGATGAACTGCAGTGAGCCACTGATCTCCTATGATATCCCACTGCTGACTCAGGATGGCTATTTGTATGCTGGGAAGCAACTTTTTGTCTGGCAGCCCAGGATAACACAACTTGGTCTGAAGGAGGGCAATGTAAATATTTTGGCCTAGATCCTCAAAGGGATTTATGCATTTTTGAGCTTTAATGTTTGCTTGCCAAGCTGCAGTTCTCTACTTCTGACTCCTGGGTGCATTGTTGACCAGCACATCTGAAAGGTAGTACAGGTAGAAAATAGAGGGATGAGGCCATGTGTCTCATCATCCTGAAAGTTGCAGACGGTCCACAGCTCCCTTTGAAATCAGTGTAAGCTACATGTGCTCAGCACCTCCCAGGATCAGTTTCTGTATCCCTGCTTTTGGAAGAGACGATGGCCTGATTCACTTTACTATCTTTCTGGCTTTCTGATTTTTTTTCCTCTAGTCCTTTTTTATAGGGGTCAGTGACTGTCTAAAGAAGAGCTCCCTGAAATCGTTGGGGCAGGAGGGTGGGAAGTAGGGCAGATGCATTATCTGATAGGAAACATGGTGTTAACATTTCCTTCTTCCACTCACTGAACCACTTCATTAGCATGTTAATTGTGAACACAGCCAGACAGCAATGCTGATAGGGACAGTCCCACCTCTGTCTGAGATGGTGGTGGAGGGGAAAGACAGCCTGAGGTATTTGGAGTGGGGACTGAGACCTGGGATTCATCTGGTGTTGCTGGATGGGCATGAGAAGGGAGAGAGGGTGAAAGAGTAAATGGAGCCGGAGGTCAGGAGGCACTGATTCGGTCCATGCTACTACATCCCTCCCAGACAAAGCACCTTAATCAGACAGAGCAGGAAGCTCTTCCACAGTTTTTGGGTATGTCTGCACTTGCAAGGTTGTTCGAATTAAGGAGACTTAATTCAATCTAACTTAGTCTCTGTCTACACTAGGCTTTCATTTGTTCGAATTAAGGAATTCCTTAATTTGAATTAATGAAAGCTTAGTTTGAATTAGTAAGACCTGCTGGTTAGTTTGAACCAGGGCTGTCCCTAGGGTTGGGCGAGTGGGGTGATTGCCCATGGCCTCGCGCTTCTGGGGACCCTGCGCTGCCCTGCCCCCCATGGCTGGCCGTTCCCCATCCGGGGGACTGGGTGAGTTGGCGAAAAGCAGCAGCCAGCTTCAACGATCCAGGTCCCTTCCCCCACCATGCATGCTGCCTTTGGCTCAGTGCCGGAGGCAGCTTGTGTGGCGGGGGAGGGGACCACGAGCGCTAAACCCAGCTGCTGCTTTTCACTGGCTTGCCGGTCCCCCGGATAGGGAAGAGCCAGCACAGGGTTGAAGGGGCCTGCCCCTCCCCTGGGCCAGCTGGGCCCACCCCCCAGTGCCGGGGGGGGTGAGTGGGGGTCCCACAGAAGGCAATTTACACGTGTCCCTGGACCCCCCCTGGATTGGCCCTGTTTTGAACTAAGCCCTTCATTTGATCCTTAGTTTGAACTGAGGATGGTCTAGACTAGGATTAACCCTTAGTTCAAATTTAATAAATTTGAATTAAGGGCAGTTAATTTAAATTAACAAAGTGGTCTAATTCGACTTAACGTTAAGTCAAATTATTCCACTTTGTTAATTTGAACTAATAAAATCGAGTTGAGTTTGAACTAAACTTGAATTTATTAGTTTAAATGAACAAATTCAACCTACCTTTTCCTAGTTTAGCCATAGCCCTTGTGGACCACCAGTCCCTCCCGTGAAGCTCTATTAGAACTTGGCTGCGCTTGCACACATCAGATCTGCACAGTCATAGCAGTGGAATGCAAACAGTGGGAAGCATCAGGCAGCAGCTCCCCTTTTCTGGGTAGCCATGTCCAGTTTTTTAGGTTCATGTTGAAGGTTTCATGCCTCCAGAACTGCACAAGATCTTCTGATGGGGAGGGACAGAAACATGACACTAGCAGAGCTGAAGAAGGGAGATTTCCATAAGCTGTTCATGCATTGATGTGCTTTGGCATGGACTGGTAAAGGTACCCAGAAGAACTTCCCACATGAAGTATAAGCCTTTGTGATTTTACCTTTGTAAAAACTTCTTGGCAGGGCCGTAACTTGGGTGGGGTGAATGGGGCAAAGCCCTGGGCACTGAATTTTAAAGGGCATCAGACTGACCCTACCTGGCCCTGAAGAGGAATATGCCTTTGCTGAAGGCACATTCTGCCGGGAGCCAGGCTGGGCCTTGGCCTGGGGGTGGTCATCTCCTGCCCTGCCCCTGGGCATGAACAGGTACATGTTGGGGAGAGGAAGAAGCCTCTGGCCAAACCACATAGCCAGGGCAGCTCCTCCAGCCTCCTGGGACCCGCAGCCATGTAAGGGCTGGGGAAAGGTGTGGGCACCCTGGAGACCGGGAGGAGAAATCCGATGGCTGGGCAGGCAAAGTCAAGGCTTGGCCGATGGGATAGACACCCTTCACCCAGTGCTGGCCGCGGCACTCTCCACCTGGTGCTGGCCACATTCTCTGGGTGGGGGGGAAAGGCACCCTCCGCCCAGCCCTGGCCGCACTTGCCAGGCGGTGGGGGAAGACACTCCCTGCCTGGCGGTGACCATGGTACCCGTTGTCCAGTGCCGACTGTGACACCCTCTGGCCAGCGCTGGCCATGCTTGCTGGGCAGCAGGGGAAGGCACCCCTGCATGGCAGTGGCCATGGCACCCCCTGCTCAGCGCTAGCTGTGGCATCCCCCTGCCCAGCCCTGGCCGTGTTTACTGGCAGTGGTGGAAGGTGCCCCCCCTCCAGTGCTGACCATACTTGGAGGGCAGCAGGGAAAGGTACCCCCCGCTCAGTACCATCTGGGTTGCTCTGGCTGGCCTCAAGGAAGGCACCTCCCACCCAGCCAGGGGACTGGGGCCAGATCTACCTCCCCCCACCAGGACGGATCAGGCCCCAGGCTGGATTGGGGCATTTTGGGGACTGTTTGCCATGGGCGCCAGGAGACCAAGTTATGGCCCTGCCTCTTGGGGATGAATTTTCCCTCACCATTTGTTTCATTTTTTCAGGATATTGAGAAGTGGGATCTAGACAAGATTCTTGAGGACCTGGAGGAGCAGAAAGACAGTAGAACTCTCTCAGAGGAGCCTGTTCTTCCTTCAGATGGTCATGGTAACATTGCAAAATAAACATCAACTAGCTGAAAATGTGTAAAAAAAAAGATTAGCTCAGAGTAGGGCCTGGAAAAACAACTCAGCATAAAAGAACTGACCTCTCTTCTTCCCTATGTCATTCTCTCTAATGCAGGAGTGTCAAACATGTGGCCTGTGAGCCGAAAGTGCCCTGTAAATCTCTTCAGTCTGGCCTGTGACTTTACTATGCTGGACCACACTCTGCCTAACAGAGAAAGAGAGGGATAGGGAGGGAGAGTGGTCTTGTGCAGCAGTTTTGCATACATGGTACTCTGCCATGCTTCAAGAGAGCCATAGTATTTCAATTTATGGTATGTATGGCCCACTTGATGTACATTTAAGTCAAATCTGGCCCACCATAGCAAATGAGTTTGACACTTCTGCTCTACTGTCTCTTTGACTGTCTACATTGATGATGCCTTTACTTCCTCCCTTGAATATCTAGCCCCCCACTTAACATGTCTTATTCTTAAGAATTTTTATTTCTAGTCAAAGCTTTCCTTTACTGTTGGACCATTGCTTCTTTGGTGGCTGCATTCTGAGAATGAACAATTCCCTTTCTTAATCTGTATTAAAGGGATTGGGCTGGATGCAGCTTTTGTCTAAGCCTGTTGACTGAAACAGAAACACATCAGGGCTGAATCTGTGTGCTAATTTCCACGTATCCTATCCAGGGACATATGCTTAGACGTTGTGATCATATCCTTTCAGGCAACTGGACAGTGAGCAACACATTGCCTGGGGCACCTGCTGCTTTTTAAGAGAAGGAGTGTATCCACCATTCTTTCCTCCTTCTTGCCCACTCCAGACCTACGGATGGAGGTCTCTGGGAGCCCCTATGCAGTGTTATCCCTAAGCTTCCCACTCCGCCTGCACTGCAGCTTCAGCAGAGAAGGGTAGATTTTAGCCCTTGGGATAGAGAAGTGTGTGGACCCAGCTAGCAGCTTCTGTTTACTAAAGCATATATATAAACTGCATAGGGAGATTGGTAGTCTCCCTTTGGCTGTGGCATACTGGAAGACATGAAAAACAGGTCCTCTTACCTAGAACCCAGCTCCAATTTGGATCCAGCTTTTAAACTCTGGGGAGATGTTTGAGGAGTAAAGGCAGGTGGTAGGCCCATAGATCTGTATGGGATACAGATAAATAGAATCAATTGGTGAGTGACATTTAAGTGCTTAGAGTCACAGGAAACTGGGGATTTTTGCATGCCCCATGGTAGACTACAGGTTTTCAAAACATTCAGAAAAGGAGTTTGGTTGCAGTTTAGGGTGATCACCATGCCTTTGGTTATTAAATATGTCTCCTCTGTGTGCTCATTTATACTCACTTATAACAGCTCCTATTCCTCTTTATTCAGACACATATGTATATAAAAGCTATGGCCTTTTGAAACAACATGAGAACTAGTGGCAGATGAAAGTTATTTTTCCTGATGGCAGCCTAGAACCAGACTGTTAATTATCTTAAAAGAGAAACATATTGGGCCAGGTACTTACCTGGTGTAAATCAGCATCAGTCCATCAACTTCAGTGAATCTGTAACAGTTCACACCAGCAAGTACTCTGGCCCATTTTCACTAAAGGCACCTATTGTAGTAAGAGGACGTAACTGGTAGATCACTGTAACTTTATAGTCTTAGGAGAAGATGGCCCCTACTCATAACCAACAGATGGTGGGCACCATGCCTGATGAAGGGATGCAGCAATTTTTGCTATCTCTCCCTATCAGTCCCTTTTTAATCTCTGATAATATTTCTGTTATTTGAAGTTTTTCAATGTAGTTGGGAATTTTAACTAGAATCTTTTGTTAACAATAAACAAGGATTCCTGTGGCACTTTTGAAGACTAACAAATCTGTTTATCACATGAGAGATGCCACTTCATCAGATACTTGAAAACTGAATGAAAACAGTATAGGAATGAGCATTTATATAATATATATATATAAAATGACTGTATTTATTCCTTGTTCCTATATTGCTTTTGTTATTTTCAAGTGTCTGATGAAGTGTGACTTCTCCCACAAAAACTCATGCAATAAATAAATTTATCTTTAAAAGAGCCACTAGACTCTTTGTTTGTTTTGCAGAACTACACTAACGCAGCTACCCCTTTGGAATTTGTTAGCAATATTTATCAAATAGTGTGTTGCAGGCCTGCAGGTGGGGAGAGCCAAAGGTTGGAAAACAAGCCCACCCCACACTCCCAGCTTAGCCACAGCTTCTGTCTTGCATGCCTGAGCCTGACTTCCTGCCCTGGGAGTTGTGTCCCAGAAGACAGGGTTTCAGTACTGCTCAGGTTTGGCCTGGCCGTCATGACAGAGAGGAGGCTGGACCAAATTCAGTGAGTGATGTTGCTATTGAGATCTCACATGGCAGATTCCCCACTTCCCATCTTGGTTTGAAAGCCCCTAGCTGTGGCCTGGGCTGCAACATCAAAGCATGTTTACACAGCTTTTTTTGCATGCTAACACAAGCCCTATTAGCAGTCTGTCCCCGCTGGCTGAAAGGCTCACTTCTTCTGGATGCAGTGTAGCTGAGGTACTGCTTGCCCAAAGACTCATCCCCATTGTCTCTGCAGACCTGGAATCCTGTTCTTATTGTTTAATTCTTTCCCTCAACATATACAACTCTACAACACCAGGGTCTCCAGATAGACCCTGAATTATACTGTTTAAACACACAATGTGGTTGCACAGATGTCACTGGGGTCCTGCTTTGACTTGGAGATCTTTGTTATTGGTGACCATGTGCAGGGCTGTAACTATGGTGGGGCTGATGGGGCTTCGCTTCGGGCTCACCGGAGCAGCTTAATGGAGCCGCTCTATTAAAGCGTGCATTTTGAGGCGCCAGCCCTAAGTGCCACCAAGGGCAGGGGGTGCATTCTGATCAGAATGCACCCCAGGCGCTGGATCGCCATCTGACGGCTCTGACCATGTGAGGGAAGGAAAGCCTGATTTTCAGATCCCAGGCTGAGTTTGCAGATAGGAAAACAACCTTGCAAGCTTATCAAGTTTGAGCTGGAAATCAGCAAGGAAAATGGAGCCTCACCCCTATCATCTTTACATAGTCACTAGTTAGGGTTGAACTGAACTTTAAAGAAAATTTTTTTTAAAAAGTCAGAAACACTTAAAACCAAAACAATACTCCCCATTCCAAAAAATAAAAATCAGGCTCCTTAAAATGTGGGAAGGTTGATTGGACCACTCTTGTGGATCCTTATGCTTCTGTCCCATCCAACATCATTTACAAAGGAGCAGATTTTCAAAGCTATTTTTATGTTTAAAGATGCAAAGAGACACCTAACAGAGGTGCCTAAGTGATTTAGGCACCAACTTCTATTGAAAGGAGATAGGAGTTAGGCACCTGCTTCCCTAAGTACTTAGTGGCATCGACAAAAGCACCTATCTGGTTCTGTATATGTGTAAATACCTTTGTAGATCTGACCCAATGTTTGCAAATGAACCATCATTTATCATTCCTTGAAAAGGTTTATAACAAATGGTCCCTAGAAAAGGTACTTCTTATGCCATTGTGAAGCTGAAGCTTAGTAGGAAGGAAAATGGGGGCTCTGGTTACTTTAAATTGATATTCTTTTCAGAGAAAGGAGAAGGAAGAAACGTTTTATCCGATTAACTGAACTAAAAATCTGGGACGAGGATGACTATGGGTGTTCATTGTTTAAGATGTAACCCTTCTCTGTATTGTCCCTGACCTCAGATTCAATGGCTCACTAAGTGCTAGCAGCCACCAGCTTTAAGAGTTCTTGTGGATACCTACAATGCTCTCTTGATATAAATGGAATCAGCAGAACTCTCAAGGTTGTGTGTTTCCACCTTCTCCAGGCCTCTCAGCCTAATGGCTTGTGCTTTGATTAGACTTTGGAGGCTTTGAGTTGTAGTTTTCATTGTTTCTTTGCTGTTTGCTGATGAAGAAAATAGTTCACACAAACTCAGTTTCTTCTGTTGCAGTTCCACTTGTGTCTCAGAATCGTTCCCTTTCCGTTCATCATTAAAGCTAGATCCAAAGAGGGGAATCATAGTGATAAGGCACTGTACTTTGAAACCCAGGGCTAAAATCTCTGTGTGGAGCCTGCACTGAAGTGATATCACCTAAAATAGCTGTGGAGGTGTGCTCCTGGGATTGCTATTGCAACATTGGCTGTCTACTCTGCATTGTAAACCTGGGTCTGTGGGACTAGATCTGTGGCCTTGGTGTTTCCAAGTCCACAAGTTCCAAAGTGGTAGCTGAGTTAGTCTAGTTCAGCAAAACAAGCAAGGCAGTTTTAAAGATTAACAAAAGTATTTGTCGCATGAACTTTTGTGAGAGAAAATCTCTCTTCATCAGATGCTATGAAGCAGAGGCATCGCTAGACATAAATAAATAATCAGTCCCACTGGCCGCTGGGGCCCCCATCTGTTCCCTTCTCCTCCCCTCCACTGCTGGTTCCCTGAGCCCTTCCCTAACCCCCTGGTCACCCCACTGGTCCTTGCTGCCCTGTGCTGACCCTCTCCCCCATGCATTTCCCCACCTGGCCAGTGTGCCTGCCCCAGGACTCCCTCCCAGCTTCCTTAGCTGGCTGCTGGAGGGACACTGGGGTCACAGCAGCGGCTGAGGCCCCTGGCATGACCCTGCTCTGAGCATGCACACTGGCACTTTCCCTGCAATTGTGGAATGAGTCAGGGGTCTTGTGGAAAAAATAGTATATGATCATGTCATTAAAGGCTCTCTCATAATACATCTGCACAACAGGGCTGAATTCATATTGTGTAGGCAGTCATAATATAGGACTTTTCAACCTCTGAGTGCTTGACTTTGCAACCTCAGTGTTCATTTCTTATATACTTTTGTGTGTAAAATCACCTGTGTTTGAAAGACATGTAAAGTTTCTGCGCCCCTCTCTGAACAAGCAGGGTGGGTCCTTGATTGTGGGCGTATAAATTCCTCAGAGGAAATATTATCAGGGATTTAGGTATTATGGGTTATCTTCTCCCCATCTGTACCTTCTCCCTGTTCTGCCCCTTGCTGTTTACCTCTCTTAGTCTCCTTCAGTTGATACTGTAAGAGTCCATCCTTCCTTTCCTATGGATGCCATATCTCAAATCTCAAGTGGCAATGTAAATGGATGTAAATTCTGTTTCTTTATGCTGGGCCTAAGAAGCTGTGGCATGACAAGGGGCCAGAAGAAGGTGTAAATTACACTGGTTTATGCTCCCTTTGCTTCCCTTCTGAACCTGACCCTCTTTGTCTGTCCTGCCATGCTCCAGAGGCCAGCTTCCAGGGAACACAATGGCACAAAACGAGTGGTGACAGTCAGCAGCAGCAGTCTAGACATTTAGAACCTTACAAAGTTAAATTTTATTATCCGCCTAGTTTTAAAGTAAAGCCAGACTTGGGCTGCAGCTAGGTGGCAACAAACTCCTTACCACTTCCATGACTGTGACACTGTGGGGAAATTGACGAGGCACAAAAGGGAAAGTTGGGGGCTTTTTTTTACAGCAGCAAGACTGTACAAAATAGTTCTCTGTCTTCTCTGTTGAACCATAGAGACTTTGATTACTAAATCCCAAAGTGGGCTTATGGAAAAGCTAGAAGAATTGTGTGCCAAGCAGTCCAAAGCACTGTTTCCATGCCACAGGAAGCCATCGGCCACGTTTGCTCATTCTCAAGAACACCGAAGTGATCAGAAGTAGGTCCTTCTCTCTAGGAGTTAATTTTTGCACATGCTAGATGATTGGGATTTGGGGCTTAGTAAGAATGTCTTGGAATTGGTGGTTTCACTTGGGTATCTTTCCAATGCCTTATACCTTGCAGGAATTTTATAGCACGGTAGGAATATGGCACAGTAATTTTCTTTTCTGAAGATGAGGAATTACAGGCGTTCATGGTGTTGTTGAAAAGATGAGCTAACTAGAGGTAGCTAGGCCAATCCACTGAAAATAGTTACATGCATTACAATCTATCTGTGCACCAGTGAAGGGATTGTTGACCCTGTCACTCTCAAAATATAGGATTGGCAAAGGACCCTAAGAGAGTCACATGCCTAACTCACAGTGAATTTCAATGGGATTTAGGCAGCTAAATCCATTTGAGTTCTTTGAAAACCCTGGCCAAAATTATCTGAATCTACTCACCAGTGCCCCAGCCACCCCAGTGCAGCTATGGGCTAACAAAGGCTCCATCAGGTACCCATTAAATTCAAGATTCCCATTGACTTCCATGGGTGCTGGCTCAAGTATTAAATGAACAATCCCCTTACTAACTCAAGTAGCAATGCTCAGCTCTGGGGCACATACCCATGATAGTGCAGTTGTTATGGGGAAATAAAGTTTCCCTTTATGTTAGGGGTCTTAAAAGGGATAGAGACACTGGATGCTTGCTTAGTTGTACTATAACACTCTATATGTAATTTTTATTTATAATTCAAGATGACAGCAATTGCAGAAGTATATGGCAACAAGCAAGTAGAGAAGGCAGATAACCAGAGAGGAACACACCAAACTCATAAAATCACTCACTCCTTTCCATTATTTCCCCAGTCATATTTACTCAGACCAGCTAAGGGTGGCCAGGTGAAAAGTCAGTCTAGGTTCCGATGCGTGATGGGGCAGAGAAGATGCAGAGAGCACAAACCCCAGTTGCAGAAAGATAGTGGCTTCTTTACCATTATTATGGGGTGCAGTTCGTCTTATAGTTTTTTCTGATTGCCACGCCTCTTTTCCCTGGTCTGGAAAATCGCTGGATGCCACGTTGATTTCTGATTGGTTGGAAATTCATGGGGCATCTGATTGGTTCCAGGAAATGACCAGCGTTGACAGTTATTGGGGGTTTGGACGTTTGCCTGAACCTTAACCTCACGCTTCAACCTTTGCTTTGTTTACTTCTCCTACTCATGCACTCTGTGGTTCCCCTTTGTTACCATTCAGTGCTTGCCATATTCTTTGTGCCTTTATACCCAATTTGAGAAAAACAAGTTTAGAAATTATTACAGCTAATATTTTAAATAATAACGGAAAGTACAGAACATTTCCAAGTTACCAGAGGGATTTTTCTCTGAACAGTTAGGGAAATTCCAGCCTGATTATATGAACTGGATCATAAAGGTGTCTCCATGGCTTACTCCCTCACCAGTCATAAACAAGGTTTTTGGTTTCTGGGGTGTTGTTTGAGGCCCGACACGGCTTGCCAAGATGAGGGAACAAACTAAGGCTTCATTTTCCATGTGGTAGCTTACTACTGTCATCGGCAAGGTGCCCTTCAGTGCAGAGTTCTGGAAGAGGAGGAAGGACACAAACCTCAGGAGGTCATCTAGTCCAATCCTCTGCTCAAAATAGAACCAACCTCACCTAAATTATCCCAGCCAGGGCTTTGTCAAGCTGAGCCTTAAAAACATCTAAGGATGGAGGTTTCACCACCTCCTTAGGTAACCCATTTCAGTGCCACACTACTATCAGGTCATTGTTTGGGCTGAAAATCAGAGATTCCTCATGGATATCCAATACCATTGACTACTTTGAAATGAACAGACTGTAAATCCGAAGCATTACAACTCCTGCCTAGCCCAGACCTGTGTCACTAATGTGCTGCGAGCACAGATCTGAACCAATGATTCCCCTAAGGCCCTGAGGCAGCTGAACAACTCATGTAGCTTGCTGTGTGGGGCTGCCCCCTGCGAGCCCGTCCCTGCCGCGGGCCCCCCCCCCCCCCCCCTGTAAGTTCCCCCCCCCCGCCCCCCCACCCCCCCCCCCCCCCCCCACCCCGCCCCCCCGGTAACCCCCCCCCCCCCAGCTTGAGTCCCCCGCAGCAGTCTTACCCAACTGCTGGAGCAGCGCAGCTGAGCCACAGCTCCTCTGGCTGGAGAAGCACTAATGGAGCATGCTCAGACATTCTGGGCATGCTCTTTTAGAGCTTCTCTGGGCAGGAGTTTTAATAACTCCCAGTGCCAGAGGACCTCTCACCAGGACTCTGGCTGCCGGCCCTGTGTGGCTGGCAGCCTTCCCTGTGCTGGGCAGCTGTGGTGCACTGCGTGGCTGTGCACCTGCGCAGCTTACAGGGAACATTGATCTGAACTCTGTAGGAAGGGGTAGTATCATGTCTATTGAATTAAGTATATGTGAAGTTTGAATTTTGGCATTTTCAGTAGTGTTCCTCTACCACGAGCAGAAACAGTGAGCTGGAATCTGTGTGAACAACCAAGAACGCAACACCTTTCTCAATCTATTTTCATTCCGAGTGTATGTTCTGCTGGAACTCTTGTCCCAAGAAAATTAGTAATACATTGAAACAATGATTTATGTTCTCAGAGAAGTCACCTTCCCGCCACCTCCTCAGAGCTGCCGAAGTATGGACATGCCGGAACTGCAGTGTCCAGAAGAACCCCCAACAGTGTACATTGATTTAAGGAATGTTAAACCACATAAATCAACATTACTGTCTGATGAAAATCAAAGGTAATTACTAGGATCTGATGTTAATGAGAAATGAGAGACTGACAGCATGAACCCAAAATCTGTCACAACATTTCATGCCCATTGTGAGCAGTAACGTGAAGGGGTTTCCCCTCGCTCTTGGTCTGGAAAGGATGGCCTTTGGTGGAGTGAGTGAGATGGAGAACTGTCCAGTCTGAAATCCAGGGTAGATGGGCAACCAAGTGGTTGCTTGCCCTGCTTTTTCAGTCCCCTGGGAGACTAACAGGTGCCTAAATGGTGAGTTCTGCAGGACTGGACTCTTTCCAAAGACTCCAAAAGCTTTGGCAAAAGATCTCCTCTAAAGCTAATGAGCCTGAGAGAGCTATTTGCATCCTCCCAAAGGAATGTGGAGACACAGCATGTCCACAGGGGTTAGTGAACAATATTTATCAATAGCTAAGCAGAAATTCTTGTACTTTTTCCTCAGAGATGCTTATTGATACTTGCTTGAAAATGGCTTTGAAGAAATCTGAAGAGACCTTAAACATAATAAAGACCTAGTAGATGTGTTAGATAACTTGCCTCCCGGGTCTAAATGTATATTATTAAGGAGTTCTGATTTAACCTGCAGGGGGGTTCCATTTTACTATACACTCAAACTAGCATAAAGCAAGGTATTATGGTCAAAAGAAGCATGAGATTGTCTTTTGTGAGCCGGGATGAGTTATGTTGTCTAAGTCAGTGATGTTGTTAAGGCATCAAACATTATGTATCAGTTATTTGGGTATTTGCTGTTGGGAAGATGCCCCTGAGGAGCTGTCTCTATGCAGTTTGAAAGTATTGAAGAGAAGATTCATTATTATTACAGTATGAGTCAAATTCTCAGCTTGTGTAAATTAACATGGCTCCAGTGAAGTTCATAGAGCTGTGTCTGTTGAGAAGAATTGCAAATCTTACTCCATATATTTTCTATAACATCCTATTGTTGAAAACTTGCCTCTCAGGCATGCCTAAGAAGGATAAATGACTCATACTGATCACTGATATTGTGACAGTGAAGAGTGGAAGTTCAATAATCAGATCTCTTTGCTTCATAGCTTGAGTGACAGCTCCACTGAAGATGAGGAGGAAACAACTGTTAAGGACGAACAAAAAACAAAGGAGAGAATGCAAGATTCTTTCCAAGGATCACGGTATAAACTACTCAAGTCTTCACCTTTTCATGAAACTGAAATGATCCCAAAAAATGACACTCTGAGAGTGAGGTCTCACCTGCTAAAATATTGTCCAGCAGTGATTCTCATAGCAAATCTAACAGGGAGTCTGGTTAGGGTTACCAGATGTCAGGCAAAAGGAGGACATGTCCTCCTTTTTACCTTCATGCCCTCTGTCTGGCAGTCATTTTAAAAATACATGATTTTGTCTAGCTTTTTACTTACTCAAGTTAAAGTGTGCTGGAATGCCCTGGAACAACATATTTTTAGAGGGAAGTGTTCCAGGGCCCCCTAAAAACAGAATATTACATTAATACTATATTTTCTCCATATGTCTCCTTTTCATACTTCTCTGTCCTCCTTTCCATGCTTTGGTATCTGGTAACCCTAAGTCTGGTGGCACTTTTAAAAACTAACAATCTCCCATGAAAGCCTATGCAATGAATAAATTTGTTTTTAAAAGTGCCACAAGGCTCCTTGTATCTTTGCTGAACTAGACTGACATAGCTACCCCTTTGGAACTTCATAGCAAATCTGCTCTGTTTAATACTTAAAATTTTTCAATCTGGCTCTAACAAATTAATCTGTGTTCTTTCTGCTGCAGCCACAATGAAGTTGCTCAAGTTAGAACATAATTATTAATGTTCAAAGCAAAATAAAATTAACCTTTTCTCTTACACCACTATCTAGGATATCCAGGGTTATCAAGAGTAAAATCTTTTATTTTATTAGTGAATGAAACAGGCCTGCCTCAACAGACACATGCAGAGTAGACACAGGCAATAGTGAAAAAAATTGCCTTTTTTTTCCCCCTTGCACGACTTTTAGTGACTTTAGAGAATTTTTTTTTTCAATAACCCTGGACCAAACATTTTAGAAGACTACAGGTATAGATTCATAGCCAGCCATTTTAGGGAAATGATCAAACAAGAGCTAGACATTGACATCGATCTAGGTTGATTATTTATTGCAATGTGTGGGAAGAGAAACCCTCAGATCTCCTTATTTGTCTGGAGATACTGTGAACAGTCAGGGAACTCCTTAACTGTAAATGCTTCTGTAGCACAGGACTGCCAACTCCTCCCTATTCCCAAACTCAGGACCTGATTTAGCAAGGTAGTTAAGCATGTGCATAACTTTAAGCATGTGAGTAGTCGCTGCTCACATGCTTAAAGTTATGTATATGCTTAACTGCCTTGTTGAATCAGGCCCTAAATGGTTCACTCGTGTATGCTCGGTGTTATCTTTAGAAGCCGTTCCCTAGATCTTAATGACGCACTTATACCTGAATTAGAGCAGTAGAAGGAACAAGCAGAACATGCTGTTTTGTTCTGTTTTTGTTAGAGCCAATTGCTCTTATTTTTAAAAATAGTTTTGAAAGAATAAATGATTCGCCAAGAAACAGAGCCCAGCTACTCAGAATGATTTAGGATCTGAGAATAGTCACAAACCAGACCAAGCAGGAGCAGTCAGACACACTGGATATTCTCATTTGTGCTGGCATCAATCCAGAGAACGCCACTGAAGTCAATGGGTGGTTCACCAGTGCAAATCTGGAGTCTCATAAAGCAGAAACTGGCCAACTGAATTTTGATTGGTTTTAAAATAGCTGAAAATATAAAAATAAAATGCCTAACAAATATTACTGTTTTCATGTTTCCACATTAGTCATCTAAGCAAGCAGAACCCCTATGGGCTGGATTCTAATCTCATGTACTTGGACCCTGTGCTGGTGTCACTCTATAGATCTGCGTGGAGTTATGCCTGGGTTACATTGGGCTAGAATGGCCCCCTCCCAGAGTAAAACTTCCAGGAGGGAGAAATCTCTGGAAATCTTCTCAGAGAGATGCAGAATGTGCTCTGGGGTGTGCTCTCAAACCTCGCAGATCCCTAGAGCTACGTGCAAGACGTCTCTGTACCACTTCTGGCCACTGACCTTTCCCATCTCATCTCTCTAGCAGGATCAGTAAATTATACTTGGTTCATTCACTAAATTTCCATATGCAGCAGGGTCAGATTAGGTCTTCATCTTACCCCACTAATTGCCTTCCAGAAGTAAGCACGGAAGAAGTTTAATTGTCCCCTATTCTTACTGGAGCCAAACAGAATCACTGCAGTGAGACAGAGACGTGTCAATAGAATCCTTACTGCCTTACTTACCATCTTTATTCTTGCATATGACTCATGATTGTCTGAGGTCTATTATACCAAGGCATTCTGCTGGAGCCACTCCTATCAATGCACAGTCAAGACAAGGCCAGGAATGAACAGTCATCACCCTGCACTTACATTAGCAGCATAGTGGGCAACAGATTTAGAATCCAAGGCCGTAGACTCATGGATGCTGAGGATGTCTTCCAGGTCACATTCATTATTTTCGGTATCTGGCAGCGGAGGTGTCAACAAACCCACACTGTTTTGTCATTCCCCTTAATGGTCCAAATTCTTGCAGAAACTCATGGTTTCAGAGGCCCAGGGAGACTAGTCATCTCCAGAAGAGGTCACAGGTTGAAGTGGTGATTTCTAGTGAGAGATAGAAAAGAGGAGACCCTTAAGAAAAGAGAAGTGGGAAGCCTAGCTAGAGAATACTCTGTGTTCTGAAAAGTACAAGGTTAGTTTGACTGAGCACAACACAACAATAGCATGAGGTGTGCACACCATCAACTTACTCAGGCAGCACAAAGCTACCTCCTCAGGGCCAGATAATTTTCAGCTGCTTCTCTCAGAACAAAACAGTGAAGTCTGTGATGCTCCCTTCCTGACTCTGAAATCAGCCTGCAAACCCTCACACTTTACCAAGCAGCTTGGGAACCCATTCATTATCAGAACAACATGCAGCCACAAACCAATTGTGTTTCGATGGTGTGTGGCCATGTTATGTCATAACTTTGCACTGTACAGGAAGAATGAGTGACATATCAATCAGATCACTATTCCATGCCAGCTGCAAGGAGGGCTGTGAACAGAGTGAGGGTAAACTGTTCAAAGACCCCTATGGCCTGTTTTCAGAAATGACTTGGCTCCTATGTCCCATTGGCCTTCAGTAAGACTTGGGCCACTAAGTGACTATGGCACCTTTGGAAGTGGGACATAGGTTTCTGAGTCATGTAATGGCTTTCAAAAATATCCCTCTATTTCCAGAGCCAGGAGCAATAGAGTGAGAGTAGAACTAGCCATCCCTCTCTCTCTTTGTCTCCAGAGGCAAATATCTAATCTCATCACAAAGAAGGTCACTGTCACCAGAACCTCATGAATACTGTTAGAATTCAGAGCATTATCACCCCAGATCAATCTAGCAATGTCTAACTGAATCGCCTGGATGCCGAAAAAAATCTAGGTGGGCTTCTCTCTACCTTTCATGTTGTGTCACTTTGGTGATATATTTTGTCATCTGTGAGCTAATGCTAGAATATCAGTAACCATTATTCTGGTGGACTCCTGTGCCCTGCTTTATGCTGCCAATCAAATTTGTATTTTCAGTAAAGGCTGGCTAATTGTAGTGCTCTACTTTGGTTTAATCAGTTTAATTTTTAATTTTCAGGGATTACACCGGGAAGAGTCTGCTATTGTTGCAACTCCATAACTTCCGTAAAAAAGTATCTCAGACTCTT
This sequence comes from Podocnemis expansa, assembly GCA_007922195.1. Lineage (NCBI taxonomy): Eukaryota > Metazoa > Chordata > Testudines > Podocnemididae > Podocnemis > Podocnemis expansa. The sequence continues at coordinate 26,158,582 of ML682016.1, forward strand.
GCTAATGAGGTCTCTAAGCAGGTGTTAAGAGATGAAGGCATGAGCCAGGATCTTGAGAACCTAGAAGAGACTGGCACCCGGAAAATCAGGAGAAAACGATATCTACGCATGAGAGAGGAGGCAACCAAGGTGACTTCCAGGTGGCTGGCAAGATCGGACTCACAATGGGGAAGTCCCCCATTTCCAAACCATGTGAAACAGGGATCTGATCCTTCAAGAAAAAACCAAAAAGAGACTGAGGAAACTCTGCATTCAGAAAGTGCTCCAGAGACACCTCTAAATAAAACAGCAGAATCCCCAAGGTATAAGAGAGTTTGTAGTAAAGTCATGAATGGTAATCCTGAATGCTGTTCCACTGTGCATCCATCTAGAGCAGTGATTTTCAACCTGTGGTCTGTGGACCCATGCGGGTCACAAATTATGTCTAAGATTTCCAAAATGGTCCACACCTCCATTTGAAAATTTTAGGGGTTCACAAATGAAAAATAGTTGAAAACCATTGATCTAGAGAGCATATTATTTATCATCCTGGCTGCAACCTGGGAGCACAAGGCTGTCTCTGGCTCAGTTAGAGAGGCAGTTAGGCCCAGTGGCTCTTGTTCAGTTGCTTTGAGAGGAAGATGGATCCAGTGAATTGGCCTGTTAGGGAGGCTTGTGTTCTATTTGCAGCCCTGCCACGGGCTTGCTGGGTGATCTTGGGCAAGTCATGTCCCCTCTGTTTCTGCAATCTGTAAAATAAGGAGAAGGAAACTGACCTCCTTTATACAGCACTTTGAGGGGCACTGATGAAAACCTGTATAAGAGCCAGATATTATTATGTCTTTGTCTTTTACAAAGCATGCCCAGGCAGAACTGAGAGAGCTCTGAAATGCCTTGGTAGGTAAGGAAAAGAAAAATATAAATGGTCTTAATAAAAGAAATCATAGGGCCTTGCTATAGTTGCCCAGACTTCTGCCACCTCAAGACTAGAGATCTGTAGCGTCATACCTTTTCAGATGAAACTGGAGCTAACAGTTGTATATGTCTCCCAGCTTATGTGGCAGTGATTCATGCAGGAAATCCATTATTGATAGTTCATAGCCTGCACAGCCTGCATGATAACATCATGGTGAATATCAGATATTGATTTTGACCTATGAATCTCTAAATAGTTTATGCCTCCCTGTTCCAGAGACCACCTCTCTCTCAAGTCCCTATATTAAACTGTCACTGTTTCCCATGACCAAGGCACTTGACCTAACAGGAGGCTGGTTGCAGGGTGTTTCCTCTGAGAGATACTTGGCAATGTAGTATATGCCTTTCCTTGGGCTAGCAGAACCAGAATTGTTTACCTTTGAACATTGCCACAGGGAACCTGAAGAGGAGCTCAGTAGAGTTCTGAAGTTCATCCCTTTCACTGACAGAAGTGGGTTCAACGAAAGACATTACCTCCCCCAACACATCTCTCAAAAAATTGTCAGGCATTTGTGGAGGTGTGAAGCTGGAGGATATGAGGGTGGAGACAGGCTGGCTTATTTGATAATTGTTATAGTGGCTGGCGAGGACAGATTACAGTGACATTTAAGTTGATGTGAAAGCACCTAGAGCTTGGGAGAGGTGCTCTTTAAAGAAATCAAACAATGTCATGCATGGAAACAGCAGTTAACACCCTCATCCCTGCCCCACAGAATTCAGTAGGACATAGCATCATGGAAAGTCTTGGTTCCAGGGGAGCCCAGCACGCTGTTGTAGCTGACAGGAGAAGAGAGGCAAAAGGGACTTGAGGGACTCCTCAGGAAATTTGATGGAGTGGGGAAGGTCAGGAATAAGTACATGCAGACTGCTGCTGTCTTACTGGAATGTTTGAGCCTCCAAGAAAGTTGCCAGCAGTGAACACAGGTCTGTGCTTGCTTCCATTTCCCATTCCTAGTGTTGTGGTTTCACCATTCTGCCCAATCACTTTCCCCTAGATATTAGAAGTGCCCCCTAAAATTATTGCACTGGTTCACATCATATCTCTTGTATTGTCTATGGTTCACTGTGGGGACTGGAGCCATCGGAAGGATTTGGGTGCATATCTAAAGAAGGGGCCCCTTGAGTTAGAACAAAGTATAGGAGGATGTGTATGTTATATTTTGTAGGACAGAAGGAAGCTTGAGAGAACTGTCCAAGAAGGAAAAGCAGATGAAAGAGAAGTACAAGAAACAGAGGCTCCAGGAACAGCTAGAGCAATTGCAGCCTCAACACTCAGTCACCGGAAAGCAGCCCATGGCAGAGAAAACACCCATTTTGTTCCACCCGGTTAGTAGATCAGTGCAGCAATGCCCCATTTAGAGTGCCTTGCTTTCTCATCCTGCTGACGCCCTTTTGAAAATTCTGGGACAAATCTAGTCATGACTTCAAAGTCTCTTCTCATTATATTACTTTAAAGTTGTGTCACTATTACCATAGGCTAGATCAGTGGTCCTGCCACACTTGGCCATAATAGCAATTTTGAGAACTATTCTTCCTTACTTATGTACCTGATCCTCCACCCACCCAGTGCCTCTGGAGAACACCTGCATTTCTCAAAGGAGGTCCCACGGCTTGGTCTGTGGGGATGAAATCCTGGCCACATTGAAGTCAATGAGAGTTTTGCCACTAACTTTAGTAGGGCCAGGATTTCACCCAGGGTTCTCATAGTTGATTTAAAAAATGAAATGTTTAAATTATTTTTATGGTTTTAAATGAGTTCCTAGATTGTATTTGGCCTCATATCCTCAGCATCATTGGGTCTGTGCTGCATCCGTATCTAAACAGGCAGCAGGCATGAATGGAGGATTGTGATTTTTAGTTAGTTTCTTTCTCTGCAGTGTTTGATCTTTGCCAAAAGGGTTTCACTCTGTAATTCAGGAGTCTTCAAACCTGCAGGTGAGGCACTCCTATTGGTGGTCGTTAAGATGTGGACAATTGCCCATCTGGAAATAAATCAAGTCCTGCCAACTAATTTCTTATATTACACCACACAATTAACAGGATGTGATATATTTTCATCTCTACCAATCTTGCTGGATATGAACCCATGTAATAAAGGTAAAAGGCTCCCAAATTCCTTGCTAATTTCATAAGCTACCAGCCTCCCAGCTATAACTAAATTCATGACATGCTGGTGTGGAGCCAACATGAAAATAGTCCACACTGAACACAATCTGTGGGCAGCTATCATTCAATTCTTGTTTGTAAAAATCCATTATTAAAATTAAAAAGAGAAATTAAAAATATGTCAGTATCATACCTCTACTACAACAGTCCTTTTTAGGCTATTAGAAATTCACTCTGACAGTTAGCAACATTTCTGGGCTTCAGATTAGAACCATTTTTTCTTTCTGCTTTCCTTTTTTATTTGCACAGACAGAAGCAGAAAAACTGAGAATGTTTTGACATCTGAAGCTGAAGAAGCTATAATTTGGCAGCTGTGTTGCTCAGAGATTTGGAAATGATAGAGAGAGAGAGAGAGAGAGAGAGAGAGAGAGAGAGAGAGAGAGTGTGTGTGTGTGTGTGTAAGTAAAACAAACTGAACTCTGACAGGGTACTACACTTTCAAATTTGTTTTCTACTTACTTTTTTTTGGAAGCAATAGACATTCAGATTTGGAACATGGAACTCCCGATCATCCTAATGTACATCAGTAATTCAATTGAATAATAATTACAGAAGCTCTGCACAGAGGTTCTTAGAAAATAAGACAGTTTTTGTAATCTATGTGACAATTACATAAAAGGTTTCATTTAAACTGAAAGCAAGAAAATTCATACTCAGTGTCATCACTGTCTCTTTAGCTTAACCTAGTTCAGTCAAATTCTCTTCACAGTTTCTACTTTCAGTGCGGTGGCACTGGTATAAATGAGAAGCATTAGATTTGGAGTAATATTTTCAAAAATGAGTAAGTGACTTAGGAAAATAAGGACTACATTTTCCAAGGTAAGTAGACACCTAAAGATGTAGATAGATGCCTAGTGAGATTTCCAATATGTGTAGGAGCCAAACTCTAGTTGATCTCAATTTTGAAAATCTCACTGGCATTTATTTGAATCTTTATATGCTTAATTACCTTGGAAAAGCTACTCCAAAGACCAATTTTCAAAAACGACATTAATTTTCAGTAAGACTTGGGTTGCTTGTTACCTAGATCACTTTTTAAAAAGGGACTAGGCTCCTAAGTCACTCAGCTACTTTTAAAAATGTTGCCCTTACTCTGTTGGTCCATATTCAGACCTGGCATAGCAGCTGTAATGTTCACGAAAGCCTGACTGGTAGGGTAAACAGTTCCGTAAGATACGTGAATGGTTTAAGTCAGTGATTCTTAAACAGGGGTACTTGTATTCTAATTGTAAGCAGAGGTCTTCCAGGGGGACATCAACTCACATAGATGTTAGTCTAGTTTTACAAAAGACTACATAAAAAGCTCACAAACTAAGTACAAACTAAAGTTCAATACAATCAGGGCTGTAAGTAGGCTGGGGTGACCGAAGCAAAGCCCCAGGCACTGAATTTTAGAGGGTACAGGGGATGGATCTGGCTTTCCACGGCACCTGGAGACAGATCTGGCTCCTTGCTGGCCACCCCAGCCACTGCTGGAAGATGGCATTGAGCCCTCACTGGTACGGGGAGCTGGATCCGTCCTCTGCACCCTCTAAAATTCAGCGCCTGGGATTTCCAGCGGTTCCTGGGGCTCCCTGCTGTCTTCTGGCAGTGGCTGAGGACAGACCAGGTCCAAGGCCGGGATTGGGGGAGGGCATCTTTGGGGCTGCTTGCCCCAGACACCAGAACAGCTAGTTCTGGATCTGCATACAATGATTTGTTTATACTTCTTTATACACTGAAATGGAAGTACAATATTTCTATTCTGGCTGATTTCTTTTATAATTACATGTTAAAAATGAGGAATTCATCAAGTTTTCAGTAATAGTGTGCTGTGACACTTCCTTATTTTTATGTCTGATTTTGTAAGTGTAACCATTCTGGCAGGGCAAGATGGCAAAACAAGGGCTGGATTCTGTATCTAGGGGTTTCCAAATAATGTTACATCACAAATCAGCTCGAGCCCCCACCCATCTGGCCACTGGTCCCGCAACCCCCTGCCACGCAGCACCCTCTTACCCCACCACCCTGATCTGACCCCCTCCCCTGTACCTTTTCCCCATCTGGCCAGCTTGCCTGCTCCCAAACCCACCCCTAGGACCCCCTTACCTGGCCTTAGGGCAGAGCAGCGTCCCAGTCCCAGCCTGGCCTGATGCTCCGGCCCTGAACTGGCTCTCACTGAGCATGCTCAGAGGTTCTGAGCATGCTCAGTGAGAGCTGGCTCTGGAAGGGAGATTTAAAATCTCCCAGCTCCCTGCTGGCCGGAACACAGCAGAACACCATTCCAGGACCTGCTATTTTTAGGGGCTCTGTGTTTAGGGGGCCCCTAAAAATAGAAAATGGAACCAGAACACTGTGTTTGGGGCCCACTATTTTAAAATGGTGGGCCCCACAAAACACCGTTCTGGCTCCATTTTCTATTTCTAGGGGCCCTGGAACACTGAGCACCTAAAAATAGTGGGCACCGAAACAGCGTTCTGCTGCATTCCAGCTTACTTTAACCCCTAGTAAAAAGATTTTCAGAGTTCCTTGAACTGCTGAAAATACTAGAGTTAAATACAGAGTGATAGATAACCTGCTATTTAGACAATTTCAAAAATTAAGTTAACAGTATTTTCTGATCTTTCACCAGTCTAGCTAAGACTCTTATAGGGTTTCATCACCATAGTATGTAACTACATCATGCTCTTTAACGCAGTTATCCTTGTAATCTCGCGGGGAAGTATTATGCCCGTTATACAGATGGGAAAGTGGGACACAGAGGTGAAGTGATTTGCTCAAGATCACACTGCAGGTCATTGAATCTCAGTGTCCAAAGACCCAAGCTAGCAGCCAGACTTCTGGGTCATCTTTCTTTTCTATGCCAGTTATGTCAAGTAGCCTGACACATCAGGAATCTTTAATGATATTTTCCTATTTTTTTTAAAAAAGGAGAAGTGAACTAAGAGCTTAATCTCTCCAAGATTTTTACAGATGAGTAAATGTACTCAAGTGAGTAAGGTACTCATCTGTGTACAGTCTTCTTCCAGATCATGCTCTACCTGACTAAACAAGGCAAGAGGATAAAATTCACCGCCTCTTAACTGGAGCACAGCGCCTTTCACTCACGTGAAAATGATGATATAAAAAATTCTGTCAAATGTACAAAGTAAATTTGAAAAACAGAGAAAATTTATTCTTTGTATTCCATTTGTAGTTAAGAACATAAGACCTTCCATACTAGGTCAGATCAATGGTCCATCTAGACCAGTATCCCATCTAATAACTGTGGCCAATGAACAGGTATCATCCATCCCATCACCCATTCCCAGTTTCTGGCAAACAGAAGCTACGGGCACTTCAGAGCATGGGCAATTTGCCAATGTAGCCATTGATGGACTATCCTCCATGAACCTACCTAGTTCTTTTCTGAATCCAGTATAGTCTTCACCTTTACAACATCCTCTGGCAAGGAGTTTCACAGGTTGACTGTGCATTGTGTGAAGATTCTTTTGTTTGTTTTAAATCTACTGCATTTGGTTACCGCTTGTTCTTGTGTTATAAGGAGGAGTAAAATAATACTCATTTATTTAATTTCTCCACACCAGTTGTGATTTTATAGACCTCTATTATATCCCCTGTAATCATCTCTTTTCTGAAATGAAAAGTCCTAGTCTTAAAAATTTCTCCTTATGTGGAAGCTTTTCCATACCACTGATCATTTTTGTTGCCTTTTTCTGTACCTTTTCTAAATCTAGGATACCTTTATCTGAGATGGGGCAACCAGATCTGTACAGAGTATTCTATATGTGGGTATACCATGGATCTATATAGAGAAAATATGGTATTCTGTCTTCTGTTATCAGACACTTGACAATGGGGAGCTTCATTCTGTATGTTCACCATGTTTGAGGATCTGATAAAATGGGATTTTCTTCCACAAAAACTTGTGATAAATAAATTTGTTAGTCCTTAAAAGTGTCACAGGACTCCTTGTTTGTTTTAATTTAAAGTGTGATTATGTTCAGAAACACATCTTTGTAAAAATGGCCAGATATGCTGACCCTGGCTTGGGAATGTTCTGACTCCCATCAGATTTCTTTGGTCTGTTAATGCTGGGGTTATATACAGCAGTCATATATCAAGCAACCACCAGATGGCCCCTGATTACTTCTCTTTTATCTAATAAAATTTTTATTGATTGTCTGAAACAAGACTCAGATCTCTTACTTAATGGAAAAAAAATTAATTACTACTGTCAACTCAAAAAAGGCTTAATAATAAGCTAAATCAGTTCAAGATGATGTACTTAATTCTGTTGTGCAAAAACTTTAGGGTGTTAGATTTCCCTTGTGCTGGCTGCCAGCTCAAAGGACCCAGAAGCAAGCTGGATCTGGCCAGGGGAGAATTGCCTTGGTATGAAGGAGCTGTTAGCTGGTGCAGTGTATCTGGCCCCTCTTCCAACTTACATTGTTTTTATGCTACACACCAGCTATGCTCAGATGATTCATGATCCCTTAAAGACCATAGGCAGTAAGCTAGAGAAGCCCCCATGCTACTCTAATCTACTCTAGGACTCAGGTTGGCACCCTTGAGCATCAGCAAGCCATAAATGGCAAAGCAGAAAAACTGGGGCTTCAAGTTTTGATTGTAAAGATAAACAGCTGCAAAGACTGCTGTAGAGTTAACTCTGTTCCTCTTCAGGGTCATACAATAATGTGAGTTATGGGAGTGAGAGGCCTGGTAAACTGTTGGTGCACGGATTAAAACTAATCAAGACCTTCAAAATCTCATTATCCACCCAACTCCTGTCAAAGGCTCTTATACTGCCCCCATCACCAGGGTATCAGAGCGGAAAATAGCTGCCAATAGCCTTGCTTTAATGTGTCATTTGGCCTGGTTTTGTAGAAATGCTACTGAGGTGCCACATGCCTCAACCGGTGGGCGCTTTATCATTATTTCAAAACATCAAGGCCCAGCCTTTTACAGGTATTCAGACATTGCTTTGCTCAGCCTTGCAATTCTCAGCTGATTGAGGAGCCAGTGTCTCATGGTCAGGAGGGATTTAGGCACTTAGGATCCTAAATTCCCTTGACTGTCAGTAGGGTGCTCTATAAATTGTAAAATAATACATGAATTATATTAGACATCAGGCATTTGACAGATTTTTGTATATCATCAATTTCACCTAGTGAAAGGCCCTGTGCCCCAATTAAGAGGGGTGAATTTCTGTACAGCTCAGACAGGGAAGAGAGAGGTTCCATGCAGCTCTGACTTCTGGGCTGCACTCCCAGCACTTCCTTCTCTAGCTGCAGCCTCACAAAACCAGCCTGCGACTGGAGCCTTTGTTCAAAAAAAAGTTGCTAATAAGCAGCAGGCCTGTTGCCAACATCCAGAACCCATTAATCCTAATGTGGATGAGACAGGATGGTCCCCAGCAACATATTGCCATTAACTAGATGTTGCTAATATGAGGATTGCTATTAAGCAGAATCCACTGTATCTGTGGCTAGGTGTCAAGACCACTGCCAGGCATCGTGACTGGGTGCTGAGACTGCAGCCAGCTGCCAAGGCTGCAGCTGAGCTGGTAGCAAAGGCTGCAGCCAGACCTGGAGCAGAGCTCAGGGCAGGGCAGAGCTGGTGGGTGCTCCCTCCATGCTGCCTGTAGGGGCTGGCCTGGGCACAACTGTTTCCATCCAAATGTTTATCTGCACCACCCTATGGGGATGTGCCCCATACTGAGGGGACCTCTGCCCTAGATGTTAGTACTGTAGGGCTGCACTAGCTGGCATAGAGAAGGGCAGGTAGGGCAGAATGCAGAGATCACCAATGCACAAGAGAACGTAACCCTAACTTCTTGTAACTGACCTTTCTGTTAGGTCCAGTTCACACAGGGATGTAGTGCCCTGGTGTCCAGGGAATGTTCTGAGGTCTCTTGCCTACTGACAACAGGTTGAAACAAGAGTGCAATGTGTATTGCATGTACACCTGTGACACATGGTTTGGTGTACAAGCTGATTTGTGCTGACTCAGATCAATGTGGCGATGATGCTCCCCACCCTTTCTGGACATGTCCCCACTAACCCCCACCCCTCTGCTCACCCCCTTGTGCCATGGTAGATCAACGGATGGTAGGATTGGGAAAGAAGGTTGTTTCTGAATGTTGAGGCACTTAAAGACTAACAGATTTATTTTTCGCATGAGCTTTCGTGGGAGAAAATCCCACTTCGTCAGATGCTTCGAAGATGGGTGAACTTACAGAATGGAATGAAAATAAATGCAAGGTACTATATGACCTGATTCTATGTTTTACACTACCTTGCATTTATTTTCATTCCATTCTGTAAGTTCACTCATCTTCGAAGCATCTGACGAAGTGGGATTATCTCCCATGAAAGCTCATGAGAAAAATAAATCTGTTAGTCTTTAAGTGCCACACGACTCCTTGGTGGTGTTTCTTTTTTTTTTTTTTCTGGACTAGACTAACCTGGCTACCCTTTGGAAATTCTGAATCTTGAGCCTTGCTCAGTTGAATGCCTTTGCAGGAGCCCCTGGATTTGTCTATACTGTACCATTTCCAGCTATGAAGCGAAGTGGGTGAAATTGGAGGTCTTTGTTTTCAGCCCCATTTGCTCTAATTGGAATTTGAAATGGCCCTAGTGAGATATGAAATGTGTAGTCCTTTATATGCCTCAGCCCACCTTAGAGAATGATTCAAATGTGTTTCAGCCCATTATTGAGTATATTTATGGTGGATTTCAACAGATGGAAACATTTTTTGCTTTTGCTTAAGGGAAAGGTTAATAGAAGTGAAATGCATATAGTTTCCAAAACTGTATCCATGCAAAGCTTGCTACCAGTAGAGGTCCCTAAGTACTGCTCCATTTACATTAGCAGAATTGTTAAGACAGATTGGAAAAGCAATCAATAAAACACTAGTTAGCTAACCCATATTTCCTATCTGTAACGGAGGGTTGAGGGGGAAATTATGTCTACGTAAGAGTTGCTTGTTGTCAAGCCGACTGAAGTTTGTTTTACCTATGGGTCAGAATCTTTCTCACCTTTACTCCCACTAAGAAGTATGTCAGATCTCCTGCTGCCTGATCCTCTGCTCATTACCAAGAGCTGTGGAACTAGTTGAAGAGTAAGAGAGGCTGAATCTGCCCCTCTGTTTTTGTGCCTGACCTTAGTGGCCACACTGCTACTAGGGAATCAGTAAGGACTAGTGGTTAGAGCACAGACCTGGCTAAAGAGTGAAGTTCTAGTCCCAGTTTTGCCAGTGGCTTCTTCGACACTAGGAAGCAGTGCGACCTATGGTTTTTGTACAGCACCTGTCATGGTGCTGGCTGTCTTGATTGGGACTACTAGGTGTACCAAATACAATTTGTCATAGCAACTAATGAACCTTTGTATGCAATGTTCATAGGAATCTCACATGGTCTAGCTGAGTTGTCACTGTGGAAGAATCCTGCAGTTATGATTAAGTATGTAGTTGCGTAAGTCTCCTTGCAGAAGACCTGTTGCTTCCACTGAAGTTAGAGGAGATTATGGGTGCTCAGCGCATCTTGCAGTCAGGTGGAGAGAGAAGTCACATTCCCTGCCTTGGTAAGACAAGACATAAAAACCAGTACAACAGATCGGTCCTTGCAGATAAAACAAGATGAAGTTTGGTCTTGCTAAGCGCTGAGTGCCTGCCACTGCCAGCAAAACCAGGACTCCACACCTTGCCAGACTGAGCCCATGTTGTCTCTGAGGAATGCAGTTTTAGGGGTGGCCCATTTACGCAGCTAGGCAAGTAGCATTGTTAGGAGGAGGGCCCTGTGTACAATGACCACTCCTCATTCCATTTTCAGTAGTGTCTTTAACAGCAGGTTTGACCTTTCTTACAGGGACATGCTCAGCTTAAAAATCACAGCCCTCTGGGAAATATTTTCTGTGCTATCATTACAGGTATCGCTGAATTAGATGATAAGCCAGTTCCTCTTTGCTCTCCCCCAGTCATGGGCTAGCTGTGTGCAGGGCTGGGACTTCAGCAGAGGTTACAGCATTGCTACTGTCAGTCTGGGGGTGGGGGTCAAAACGATGCAGTGAGGGGGATCCTGGGCAGGATCATTCCCCCTTTCTGCAGCAGGAAACGCTTGGCACAAAACTTATCTGTCCTCCCAAGGGCAAATGCTCCTGCTTCGTGGTCTCACTGCATGAGAGGAGTGGCCATATGACTACTCAGATCAAGCAGAAAATGTCCTTCCTTCTTTTCACTTGTTTTTCTTTTTGTGCATTTGACAGTCCTTTGTGTATCCTTAGTTTCACTGCAGGTTCACCCTGTTCTATCCCAGACACCCTGAATCACCTTGAGCAAGCCTTAGTTCCCCATCTGTCCCAATGGGAGAGGTAGCCCTTCCCTTCTTCACAGGATAAAATGCACTGGAGATTGCAAGTTGCTCAGAATATCCAATTATGGGGGCATGTAAGTCCTTAACATATATCGTAGGCTGTGTTCAGACTAGAGTTTTATTTTGAAACAACAGCTGTTGTTTCGAAATAAAATTTCTTATGTCCAGATCACGTTCCATTATTTCAAAACAATGGGACCCGTTGTTTCGAAATAACAGCCGTTGTTTTGAAACAGTAAAACGCCACATGAAATTGAAATAGCCATTGTTTCGAAACGGTTGTTTCAAAACAATGCCGTTCGGATGTGTTATTTCAAAATAACCATTATTTCGAAATAACACTTTTGCCCTTCTCTTTCCCAGAGTGCCTTCCTTTTAGCCTTTATTGGGTGGGGGCATGGCCCAAGGAGGGGGCCATGTTGCCACACCTCCCATGGTGCCCCTCTCCTAAAGCGAAATAGCAAGTCCTGTCTTTGGATATGCTATTTTGCTTTGAGCTTTTCCCTTAATTCGAATGAACTTATTTCAAAATAAGGACTTTATTTTGAAATAACTCTTCGAAATAACTTATTTCAAAATAACAGTTTACATGTGAACATAGCTGTATAGTCAGTCCTTTCCTCCTTTGTTCATGTGACTCACAAAGCAACAAGGGAAGGAAATCTATATATATAACAGGAAAATATGACTGTGAAAGCTACAGCATTAGAATGCTAAGCTCAGATTTGTGAGTGTATTGCAAGTCATGTATAGTGTTGACCTGGTGCCATGTTAGAAGTGAAAGAAAAGAAGCATTTAAAGACAGGATATGCTTCAGGAGGCAGTGAAGTCTAGTGAATAGAGCAATGGACTGGGTCTTGGGAGAAAGGGGTTCCACTCCCAGCTCTGCCACTGGCCATCTGGGAGACCTTGGGCATGTCATTTCCCTGCCCTGAGCCTCAGTTTTCCCATCTGTAAAATGGGAATGATGTTGATACTGACCTTGCTTGAATAGTGCTTTGAGAACTCAAGATGAAAAGTCCTATAAGGGAGCTATTTGGGCTGCTCAGTAGATAGTGGACTTGAAATAGTTCTGATTCTGGAATGTATAAAGAAAGGGATGAAATGTTAGTGTTTTTCCTTAATACTGTACTTTCCATCTTCAAAGTGCGTTGCACACACTAGATATTTAATCTTCCTGTCAGGTAGATAAATCAGTTTCATCCCCATTTTAAAGGGGACAATGACAGAGGGACAATGGTTTAGTGCTGTACAGAAGAAATCAATCTTAAAACCAGGATCAGGACCCAAGCTCCTGGTTCCCAGTCCTCTGCTTAGATCACTGTATTACCTCTTCCATAAAGCCCTCTGTCTAGCACAGCCAGTAAAAAGGCTGTTGGGCAGAGAAATCTCTTCCATGTGTTTGTTTATTTTGAAAGAGATGAAGATCATTAAGATTTATCAGCTGTAGGGAAAGAAGAGTTGTGACTGACCTTTATCATTAGCAAAGTCATTTGACCCTTTGTTTGTTTCAGCCACTTATTGCATCTTGTCACTAAGACTATAAGCTCCTTGGGCAAGGACTCACACAAATGTGAAGCAAAAAGAAACACACAGCATAATGAGTTATGATCCCTACTCTGCCTCTCCAGTGGTAATGGGATATGAAAAATAAATAATCATCACAAGAAAGGAGCTCTTCATTTTCTAATGACTATTTTCCAGAAAGCAAACAAACTCAAGTGGCCTGCTCGTGTTCCCTCTTCCATTGGTTTATACGAATATGACAGTAGTGACTTTGATGTATTTATTCCTGATTTACTCCAGTGTAAGGGAGAGAAGAATCAGTTTCTGTAATGGGTTAATTGGGCTCAGGATGCTAGAAGATGGGAATTTTCACCAAAGATATTCAAGGTTAGATGTGCTAAGTGTGGCTGATTGCATGGAAGAATGATCAGATTGAGGACTTTCAGAACAGCTGAAAGCAGGAAATCCTGTGAGATTTCTAGGATAGTTTACTATCCTTATGGTCTGGAAATGGTTCTGAAAGGTATCTGAACTTTTGGGAACTGTTGTTTTTTGTTTGCCTAATCACTGGTCCCTGTGATCCATGCATAACATTCAGACCCATGATTCTCAGGGTCAACTAGAAATAAACTGGAGGAGAGTGGGAGTCTCTTATGAAGTGTGGCCAGCAGGATGTTTGCTTCCAAAACCAGTCTTGAGTGCTCATAGTGAACCAGATCCTGGCAGCACATCAGAAAACACAGTAGTGGCAGTTACCCATACCATCAGCATCCAGCAGGGATCTTGGAAGTGGGTTCCTGCCATGACAGAGAAGCTACCACTGGGCAGAACTGCTAACATGCTCTGGGGTGCTGCATTTGGTTGCTGTCCTCGAGGAGCAATTGCTTAGTGCAGTGAGCTACTTTGCTTACTGCAGATAGCAGGTGTGTGCTCAATCTGGTGCCAACAACCTCCGTTAACTCTGGAACCACACCTTTGTTGCCATGGTATACAGGCCAATGGTACAAGCAACGTACATCTGGCACTGCACTCTTTGGACCAGATCCATAGCTCTGGTTTGGTCTCTAAAGTGTCCTGTCTGAGCAGTTGAGGATTCCCCTAGAGTGAGCAAATCCTCAAGTGGAACACACAAGGAGTCCTGTGGCACTTTTAAAGACTATCATGGCTATTTCTTTGGAACTTGTCAACACTCAAGTGGAATAGCACCACCATAGCTGGCTCTATACCACTTCCCTTGATAGCCCCAGCATGGAGGATGTCAAGGAAGTGGACAGCAGGAAAGGCATGCGTATAAAGCACTGCTGTGTTCCACCTCTTCCCAGCTTATGTATCAGCCTTTTGGAGTTATAGCAGTCCTGAGGTTGCCGTAAATTGCACTTGAATTTGACCCAGCCTCTCCTTGCCCTACAACTGGGGGAGACATGAAAGTAGTACCATTCCTGCCTTCTTTGGGTTCTGTGCTGAGCAATGCTGTGTGCAACAGCAGGATCCCATCTGCACCAGAGCATTGCAAACATTGTCTGCTCTCTTTGACTTTTCCCCTTCTGCACCTTCGTAGAACTGATAGGTGATAGCCCTCTTGGACTCCCGTGGAGGGAAGAATGTCCGTTTCCAAATCTTCTTATCCTTCCAAATCAGGAGAGACAATCTCTTTGAAGCTAGAGCATAAGAATAATAGTAAAGAAAAGAAAATATTCCTAGCAAGGAAATGTCTGCTTTTGATTTCAGCTACCTAACACAATATGCAATGTCTGGACCAAATTGGAGAGCTGTGGAGAAGGGGTGATAGCAGCGAATAATGCTTCTGTTTCTCTAAATTCCTGCAGTCTTATTTTTGGCAGTGCTTTAGAATTATCTACTTTGAAGGTTCATACATACCTCATCCATTTCAACAATCTAAAGCAAGGTTCAGGTCAGAAAATTTCAATACCATCCTGACACAGTTGTATTTCTGAGATTAGGAACCTCAGCATTCAGAAAACCACTACTGTTATCAAGTATGAATCTAGTGCTAAAGCTCATTAACTGAAAGATAATTAAGCCCATTAATGTCAATCTTACTATTCTTTTCATTATTAAATGTTGCCATCCTGATTACAGTGTGTTCTGCCAGTCTAATACAGAAAATTCCAACAATTTCTTATCCATTGTTTTCATTCTGCAGTGATAAAGCAGTTCTCTGGCCGATTACAGGTTTATTTCACAATTTAATGTAGAGTTTGAAATTGACTAACAGATGGTATTGCCATCTTTTTTTCCTTTCTCCAAAGAATGGGAAAGAAGAACACTTGACATTTCCAAGATGTCTTTGTCCAACACTAGAATTTGTGAAGTCATGAAAGAATGTTAGCTGTGTTTCATTTCAGACATGGGCGTGATTGCTAAGTGGGAGCAATGGCATTTCCTAATGGCTAAAGCACAGCACCTGTCAACCTTCAAGCTTATGAAAAAGACCCACAGTAATGTTTTTGGTAGCATACTTGCCTTTTTGTGTGCCTCAATGCTACGTACTGTAAGAAGTTGTGCAAACCTGGAGCCATCTCAACATGGAGTGAACAGAGACTTCATTAGAGGAATTAGCCAAGGCTGCTAAAGTACCTCGAAATCAGTTCACATTTACAAATGTACAGCTGATGCATCATTTGGCAGACAATTTCTGCAGTCGGTAATTTGCCACTCATCAGGGATTGCCTGTTAAATCCCCATGATCCAGACTGCTGAGAGGATGACATAGAAAGATAAATTTAGACTTGGCTTGGAATGACTGTTTTATAAATCTTCCAGCCAGCATGGAGTAAGGCTTCCTCAGTCCAGATCACCACAAACAAAGGCAAAGTGGGTACACTGTGATATATCTTCCTTTCTTTAATCAGGAGGTCACCTCCCTCCTTTTACTCCTCTTAAATGCGGAATACCTTCTGATTTAGGCCATGTTTACAATACATATCGACTTTTAGCCACTCCGATAGTGGCTGATGTCCATGCTGCCATCCTTGGGTTGGTGGAATCCATCCGCACCAGGACCACTTCCACCAACCTAAGGGCAGTGTGGGGGGAGCCGAAAAAAGCATCTCTCCCAGCAGGAAGCCCACAGGCTCTCAGGCTTCCTGAGGGCTACTCTCTATCTATTGATCCCAGCTGCAATCCCCTGCAGCTTGCCTGATCCCAGCTTGAAGCCAGGAGCTGGGAGATAGCCAGCCATGCCCCTGCTACCAATGCATCCGCAGCTGCCCCCTGCATGTGGGGCTGTTGCCCATGGCTTGCCTGCATTTCAGGCTGCCTCCCCGCGCAGCTTGTTAGAGTTCAGGGTTTGCAGTGGGGCTGCAGCTGCCCATGTCTGGCTCACAATCAAGCAGCTGCAGTTCCACTGGCAGCCTGGGATGCTAGCAAGCTGTAGGCAGCTTCCACAGGGCTGTGAGCCTGGATGTGAGCAGGTGTAGCTGGTTGCTTGCCAGCACCTGGTCTGCCAGTAGGGCAGCAGCTGCCTGTGACTTATGAGGAACCGGGATCCCACCACCCAGCTGGGAGTCCTGGGGTTCCTGGGCTTGCAGTCAAGGTCCAACTGCAGGGATAAAATCAGAAAGGCCAAAGGCAGGGCCAGCGCTACCCAGTAAGCCAGGTAAGCATTGCAGGGGGGCACCGACATTTGAGGGGCACCAAAAGGGGACTGCACTGTTGCACTCCCCTGATGACGTCACTCGTCTGCGTCGGCGTTGCTGTGCTGCAGGGGAGTGCCACAAACCCGAGTGCTGTTTCTGGCCAAAGGGCAATTGGAGTTGCAGCTAACAAAGGGATGTGAAGGATAACAGGAAAACATTCTACGAGTATGTCAGTAAGAAGAGGATCAGGGATGGTGTAGGTCCCTTGCTGAATGGGGCAGGTATCCTTGTGGCGGATGTTGCGGAAAAGGCTGAAGTACTCAATTTTTTTCCTCAGCCTTCACAGACAGGGTTAGCTCCCAGGCTCCTACACTTAGTAACACAGAATAGAGAGAAGGAGAGTGGCCCTTGGCGATGGAAGGTCAGGTCAGGGACTACTTAGAGAGATTGGATGTGCACAAGTCTATGGGGCCAGATAAACTGCATCTGAGGATACTGAGGGAGTTGGTCACTGTGATTGCAGAGCCACTGACTATTATCTTTGAAAACCTGTGATGAATGGGGAGGTCCTGGGGATTGGGAAAAAGCAAATATAGTACCTATCTTCAAGAAAGGGAAAAAGGAGGTTCTGGGGAACTACAGACGACTCAGCCTCACTTCAATCGCTGGAAAAATCGTGGAGCAGGTCCTCAAAGAATCCATTCTGAAACACTTGGAGGAAAATAGAGTCATCAGAACAGTCAGCATGGATTCACCAAGGGCAAATTGTACCTGACCAACCTAATTGCCTTCTGTGATGAGATGACTGGATATGTGGATGAGGGAATAAACATTGATGTGACATACCTCAACTTTAGAAAAGCTTTTGATATGGTTTCCCACGGCATTCTTGTCAGTAAGCTACGGAAGTATGGTTTAGATGAATGGACTGTAAGGTGGATAGAAAACTGGCTAGATCATCGGGCTCAGCAGATAGGGATCAATGGCTCAATGTCTAGTTGGCAACCAATAACTAGTGGAGTGCCCCAAGGGTCAGTCCTAGGGCCAGTTCTGTTCAACATCTTCATTAATGATCTGGATGATGGGATAGATTGCACGCTCAGTAAATTCATGGATGACACCAAGCTGGGGGGAATGATAAACATGCAGGAGGGCAAGAATAGGATTCAGAGAGACCTAGATAAACTGAAGTATTGGGTCAAACAAAATCTCATGAGGTTCAACAAGGACAAATGTGAAGGTCTGCACTTAGGATGGAAGAATTCCAGGTACTGCTACAGGCTGGGGACTGATCGACCCAGAGGCGGCCTTAGGCAATTGGAGGCCCTAGGCGAAGGCCCTTTATGGGGCCCCCTATAGCCCCCCAGTGCTGCCCTCACCAAAGCCCCAGTTCCTCCTGCAGCCCTAACCTCTTCCCCACAGTCCCAACTCGCATGGGGGGAGCAGGAGGCTGCAGACCACCAGGGCCAGAAGATGCACCACCCACCTGCCCGCCTGGCCTCTCTGCACTGGGAGTGGGGCAGCACTCCCTGCCTACCCCCAGCTGCCCACGCCTCCCCGGGGGGGGGGAGGACAGCAGCAGGCACAGACCTGTGGCTTGTGGGGGCGGGACCCTTGAGCGGCCCGCTTTGAAGGGTTCATTTTGCTTTGCCCAGGCCACCCCAGGCCTGAATGAACCTGATCCAGGGCCTGGGGGCAAGGCAGCCTCTATTCAGCCTTGGGGTGGCTGGGGACAAAGTGGCCCGAACGCTTCAGAGCAGGCCGCTCCAGGGCCCCACCCCCACAAGTTGCAGCTCCGTGCTGGCGGATCTCTTCCTTCCCCTTAGGGAGGTGCAGCCAGCTGGGGGTAGGCGGCGAGCGCTGCTTTGCCCCAGCTGCATAGAGGCCTGGGGCGGCAGGCAGGCAGAGGAGATTTTGGCCCTGGCAGTCTGCAGCCCCCTGGTCCACCACCATCCCACAAGGGCAAGGTTAGGTGAAGCAGGCGACTGCTACAGGACCCCTTACTGCTCAGGGCCCTAGGCAGCTGCCTGCTTCACTAACCTCAAAAGCTGCCTCTGCGACCAAATAGCAGCAGTGTAGAAAAGGACCTGGGGTTTATGATGGATGGGAAGCTGGATGTGAGTCAACAATATGCTCTTGTTGCCAAAAAGGCCAATGGCATATTGGGCTGCATCACTAGGAGTGTTCCCAGGAGATAAGGGATGTGATTATTCCCCTCTGTTTGGGGCTGGCGAGGCCACATCTGAAATACTGTGTCCAGTTTGGGGCTCTGAACTGCAGAAAGGATGTGGACAAATTAGAAAGAGTCCAGCAGAGGGCAATGAGAATGATTAGGGGGTTGGAGCACATGATTTACAAGGAAAGACTGAAGGAGCTAGGCTTTTTTAGTCTGCAGAAGAGAAAACTGAGGGGGGGATATGATAGCAACCTTCAACTACTTGAAGGGATGCTCCAAAGAGTAGGGAGCTATGCTCTTCTCAGCATAACAGAGGACAGAACAAGGAGCAATGGTTTCAAGTTGCAGATGGGGCAGTCGAGGCTGGATATTAGGAAATACTTTCTCACTAGGAGGGTGGTGAAGCATTGGAATGGGTTACCTAGGGAGGTGGTGGAATCTCCATCTTTGGAAACATTCAAGGCCTGGTTAGACAAAACCCTGACTGGGATGATTTAGTGGTAGAGGTCCTGCAAGGGGTTGGACTAGATGACCTCATGAGGGCCCTTCCAACCCTATGATTCTATGACAGCTTCTGCACTACCCCAAGTGAACATGGTGTCTATACTGACAGTGTCACCCTAACTCTGCTGACAAAAAGCCCTATGCCTCTCATCAAGCTGACTTTTGTTGACAAAACTTCCTAGTGTAGACAAGGCCTGCCAGGGACTTGATATAATACTACAAAGAGTGTATCTCAACAGGTTATGACATTTAGCCTCATCTTTATGCAATGTTACTGTAAACTTACTGCTGGTTTGAGAGCCCTGGAGTCCAAGGGCTTCAATTTAGACACAGGAAATACAGCTATACAACATCTTCCCCTGATGGTTCTTACTCCTTACTGGGAGAGATCCTCAGAAGGGATGAGTGGCAAGTTTGATCTGGACTGAGAGTACCAGCTATGATCATGGTTTTATGTAACAGGTAAATCAGTGTATCCATGTGTATCCTGATCAGCCATTAGTTGGTAACAACTTTCATTGACCTACTCAGAGTGGAGGCTAGCCATCAACTTCATGTGAAGGATCGCAGATGTTTATTAGGGAGTCACTCTGCTCCATCCTCCCCCTAAATCATCCAGACAAATGAAAATTTCAGCAGGACCTGCCAATATTTGAGCAACATGACCTATTTGTCCAATTCAATACATGGATTTGTTGAAAGAAAATTTTCAAAAAGGCTGACTCTCCTTTCCAAGAACTATCCATTGACAACATGGTTTAACCAATTAGAGCCATTTTTTTTAGAAATCCATTCATCGTGGCTGGCAAACTTGTAGCCACTAGGCTTCAGCCCAAAGTGACTGATAACCAACTCTGTTACAAGATCCAGAGAGCTGGGGTTTAAAATGCCCAATCACATTGCAATTGTGTGCCGTGCTTGCACTTTATAGTTCATCACACTCTGCAGTGTTGATAGATTTAAAATTAACTGTGTTTTAATTCAAGCATAAGGCATTAAATGGTGCTGTGTTTTAGAATATACTGAGTGCATGTTGCAGGAAAAAATGATCATGGCCAATGCAAAAGTGGGAGAATTGCATTTTTAAAAAAGAGTAGGGGAGAATAATTCCCCTAACTGACAAAGTACCAATGCTCAATTATAATGAAGGGCTACGTCCACATGCAGGGAGTTAAATTGATTTAGCTTGAAGCGGTTCAAGCTAAAAATCAATACAACAATCCTTAAATCAATCTACCACATCCCCACAAATTGAACTAGCATTTAAAAGGTATATGTGGACATACCCAAGGAGATAAAGTGAGAGTTCACTTAAATATACATGATAGATAAATGAAATTTGTTAGGCAGAACAGCCAATAAGACAAATTTGCTCTTATCAGACTTGATTCAAGGGCATTTCCCTGATATGTAATATTATGATGATGAATACTGATTTACTTCAGTCACACTACCTCAGGCTGTGATCTCATTAGCTTCCACATGCTGAGTGTGTTGGGCCTACGCTAGACATGGAAGAGAGGACTCTAAGGAAAGCCCAGCATGCTACAGGGAGTGGCTCTAGGGATTCAGTAGGTGGTTCTGTTCCAAAGGGGGAACCATGGTAGTCTAGTTCAGTAAAACAAACAAGGAGTCCTGTGGCACTTAAAGACTAATAAATTTATTTATTGCATGAGCTGTCCTGAAAGAAAATCCCACTTCATCGGATGCTTTGGTTCTGTTTCTGAGTCTGGATAGAATCAATACCCCACCATGGAGCTGGAAGGCATTAGGTTGCTAGAGGTGTCTTCTCTTGGATAAAATGTTAAGCTGTAAACATACATGTCCCTATACATTTGTTACTGCCACCTGCAAGGGCAACATTCAGACAGTTATACTGATCAAAATGAGTATAGTTCTCCTGGTTGAGGATTCATAATACAAGTTAATGTTCGTGTTCTCCTTCAACAGGAAGCTTCTTATCTGCCAGCTATTAACATGTTGCCCAGTACAGAAAGCACTAAAAGTGAGACGCTTCTTTTGACGATTTAGCTATCCAGTTGTGGACAAGTAGCCATGTGTGGTCAGCACAGTGGATGCTTCCCAGACACTGGTTTGACAGCAGCCAGCATCTACCAGGCTCTTGTTACTTGGCTTCTCTCCCTGGTGAGTTACATCAAGTGAAATGACACAGAATATCCTATGATTGGAAGTGTACTTTGTCTGCCAAAAAACATCAAAGTGGGGACAAAAAATGTATAGTACCATCCTTTTAGCAGTTCTCCTTCCTCCACCACCATAAACAATGACTGACTCAAACATCATAAAAATCATGCCTCCATCCAGCTCAACTTGTCGTCATTTGAGAGACTTTCATTGAGATCAGTGGGAGCTAAATCAGGTCCCTGGGTTTGTAAGAGCATGTGAAGGGAAAACAAACAAACAAAAAGTGAGGGAACACTGAAAGTTTGGCCCTCCAAATTTAAAAAGTCCCTAGTAAGATCTGCAACAGAAATAGCCTTGATGGAGTCAATGGCAGTTCTGTTCCCAGTGATGCAACTGCTCCACACAAAAAGTTGAAAATATGCCTAAGCCATGTATCG
This sequence comes from Podocnemis expansa, assembly GCA_007922195.1. Taxonomy (NCBI): domain Eukaryota; kingdom Metazoa; phylum Chordata; order Testudines; family Podocnemididae; genus Podocnemis; species Podocnemis expansa. Next base: position 26,180,420 of record ML682016.1, read on the forward strand.
AGGGTATATTTTTAAAGACATTTCTCTTGTTTGGAATAGCTTTATGTTACACTTGGAATAAGCAGTGGTGTCTATAAATCCATCTGAACATCCAACAATGGCATAAACCAGTGGTTTTCAAACTTTTTTTCTCAGGACCCAGCTGAAAAAAAAAAATCAGTTATGTCTGTGACCCAAAAACTACATTTTTGAGCAATGCATTCCAGCCTTTTGGTGGTGGCAGCAGGGGGGTTTGTGACCCAATACCTGAAGGTCTATGACCCAGTACCAGGTCCAAACCCATGGTTTGAAAACCACTGGCATAAACCTTGGGAACACTGTGTAACCATGAGATGGAATTAAAGCCTCATAATTCAAAACTCCCTGTTTTTTCATCACATATAGTACATGATCCTAGTCTGGGAACGTGGTCTTCCCCAGGTGGCCACTTCCCAGTGTTTCTCCTTTCTGTCTCCTCTCTTCCATACCCAAATTCTCAGGTCCCCTGCATACTGCTCCCTCCTCTTGCTGGTGTCTTGCTTTCCTGGTGTTTTCTATTTTCCAGAGTGTTAAGAACCATGAGCAAAGGGATAGACTATAAGACAGTAAATATCATAATGACACTATATAAATAGATGGACACTCCCATACTTTGAACATAGCACCAAGTTCTGGTCGCCCCATCTCAAAAAAAGATGTATTAGAACTGGAACAGGTACAGAGAAAGGCAACAAAAATGATTAATGATATGGAACAGCTTCATTATGAGGAGAGATTAATAAGACTGTGACTTTTCAGCTTAGAAAAGAGACAACTGAGAGCAGATATAAAAGATGTCTATAAAATCATGACTGCTGTGGAGAACGTGAATAAGGAAGTGTTGTTTACTTTTTCACGCAACACAAGAACCAAGGGGTCATCCGATGAAATCAATAAGTAGCAAGCTTAAAACAAACAAACAATCGGAAGTACTTCAAACAACCGACTGTCAAGCTGTGGAACTCATTGCCAGGGGTTGGTATGAAGGCCAGAAGTACAACTTGGTTCAAAAAAGAATCAAGGAAGTTCATGGTGGACAGGTCCATCATGGCTGTTAGCCAAGATGGGCAAGAATGCACCCCATGCTCTGGGTGTCACTCACCTCTGCCAGAAGCTGGAAGTGGACAACAGGGGATGGATCACTCAATAATTGCCCTGTTCTGTTAATTCCCTCTGAAGCACCTGGCATTAGCCTGTTTGAAGACAGGACACTGGTCTACATGGACTACTGTCTGAGCCAGTATGGCTGTTCTTCTGTCCCTTTCAGGGCTCCTTTTGTTTCCATTCCACCATGAATAGCAAAGTCACAATCCATGTACTAAAATTCATTATACTTCAACATGACTTTATACGCCTTACCACAACTCTTGTCTTATCCAACAAGGGTTTTACGAGTCCACAGCTCTGGAAATAAATTGATATTCTTGATACCTGGTGTCCATTATCAGGCTGGCTTTATAGTCTCCTCATTTCAGATTAAATCTGTACATTAAAAAATAAAACATTTCTCTCTGCAACAAAAAACACAACCTATTTTTTTTAAAAAATCCCACTGTGGTCAAAGTAAAATAGGAAGGTGACTGATGTATTTGTGGCTATTGCTGATTGTTACTGGGGAATATGAAAGCTTATTAAAGAGCCTTGTGCTAGCTCCTTATAATGACATGATCACTTATCATTGATTTTGAGCAGAGATTGTATTGATCTCATTATGCTTAATAAAGGCAGCATGCAGTGCTGTGGTGAGCTAAGAACACACAGCACAGTGTTGACAAGGACTCTCTGTTCTCATTTCTTGTTAGGCTGGGGAGAAATACAAGCAGGATATCTCTCTTGCTGTTGCATAGCTGAGAGAGTGCAGAGCTTGCAGGTTATGAGGGTCCTTACTGAGAAGATAAATTCCATGACCTACTACTGCCTACATAGTACTCCTATTTAATTTGGCCTTTATAAAGTTACTGCTGGCTAACCCTTAAGTAGTCCATTAATCAGGCTAGAGTACACCTGGGGTTATTCAGCACAGGCTATTTCCACTCAAAAGCAGCAGAGTGAGACAAAGGGCTATCATCTGTCCCATTCTGAAAAGGCTGTAATATAACTGTGTGTTAAATGATAGCATCTGTTCAAATGAATTTACAGGTACCTCCCCTAAAAGTGCAAGATGGTCTCAAAGCTCCATTTGAGGTGTTGGGTCTGCAGCAGGTCTGGTGAGAGGATAGGTTGGCATTCTATGCTTGCCTGTTTCTAGCAGATGAATCTCTGGCACAGAACAGCATCAAGATCTGGAAGCATAAAGTGAGTAGGTAACACTTGGATTTGTCCATTACCCAGAAATGCCATGGGCATGTACTAGTGGTATTTATTAAGAACCAGATTTGAATGTCTTTACTTCAGCTGAGACTTCTTGGGAGCTAGTGTAGTTTTGAATAGCCCTTAGGCTGCTTTAATTCACAACAGGGGCCTACAGCCACTTTATTCTGCTTCCCATTCTGCTCTTGTCAGCTGTGCTGAGTTTGAACTCTGCAGCTCAAAATCCAGGCCCATACATGAGTGACATTTTGCTTCTTTGCTGTGTGTTATCTGTCCAGTACATCTCCAGTGGCTATAGCAACCAGTGTAGTAATCATTACTTAGTAGTCAAAGAGGGAAAACTGCTTTGACATCCTGAGTAGTTATGTGTTTGTATTATAATTATGTGGAAATAGCCCAAGGGAGGGCATATTGCCTTGCTATTAAATTCACAAGACTTGCAGGCCAAAGCCCTGAGCTCTGTTCCTTGTCAGTTCAATATAAGGTGGTAATCTAGTCCTCTTAACCATTTTTGTGCTGAATGATGTACTCTGGAACATCTAGGAAACACATTGCCCTGTGGTGTCTGAGAGAACCTATTTCTCAAAGCCATGTGTTTGAACCAGCATTCTTTAAAAAATTATTGCTGAGGCACTGGCTGCTTACTAACCTGGGAAGGACAGGCAGCTCTTCAGTGGCACAAAGCAGCTTTAAAAATAGTGTAGCTGATGGATCCATCGGCCAGAGAGGGTGCCTGACTGGCGAAGAACCACAGTCACAGCTTTTGTGCAGTCCCACTTAGTGGCTGGTGATGTGGTCAGGAACAGGGACAGTGCCTGGATCCTGGCAATTGCTGGCTGCCAGAATGACCCTTGGGATTGTGAGCAGCCCTCAGGCTGTTCTAACTTGCACCCATGATCCAGCCTGGCATATGACAACCTCCAGATCAAAGGAGTGCAGGTGCAAATGTGGTTTAGAACCCCTTTTGTTCTTCCACTGCTCTGCTATTGTGAACAGTCCTAATGCACAGCTGAGGTGCTAGCTGTGAGCAGTGAAGACTAAATTCCACCCTTCCTCCTCCCCCCACCCCCAACTCCAATGTGCTCTAATATCTGGAATATGACAGCTGGTGCTGCAAAGCTTTGCAAATATGTGACCGATGCTGACAACTATCGTCATGATGAAAACGCTGCCTGGGAGACAATAGCAAACCTCCCAGTGATGCCTGCACACTTGTGGATAGAAGCAGCCAGGTAAGTGGAGAGGCAGCCTGCTAACCTGCCTCAGGGCATCACTGTGCTTTCCACCTTCGATCAACTAGATCAGAGGTAAATTCTTTGAAACACAAGCAAATGGATGGGGAAGAGACTCAGCCAGCCTACATCCCTATCTGCTCACCCCAGCCATGGAGCTGATCAGAGTGTCTAAATAAGCTAATACTAAGCAAACTCAAAATGCCCATGGGGTGTCATAACTGAATGAATTTTACAGGCTACAGGCCCAGGCTGCTCTGAACATTTGCTGGGGGCAGAGAGGGGCTTGATTTTTATCCCACATTAGCTGAATGCACTGCATGGATCTTCCAGTCACGGAAATATATCATGGATCCTGCTTGGATGCACTGCTTTGGTACCCAGTTCAGCTAATGCATACAACAGTGAACACATGAGCCAGCTGGACAATGTTCCTTAAACTGGGCTTATATGCAACTATTTCCTCTTGTTAGAGGTCTCCTCATTACAGAAGCTCCAGCATATGCCTGTCCAACAAAAGTGACCTGTTGTTCCTGCTTTCTGTAGGCACTTGTACAGCTGCTCTTGGTTCCCTTGTCAGAGACCAAGGCGCTAAGATCTTTCAAAAATGTTGGCAGCAGTGGAGACAAGCAAAACAAAAGCAACTCACTGCTGTGTCTTATTGTTCTCCTTATCAGCCTCAGCTGTTGCTAAAGAGAAATCTGGCAGATTTCACTGTTCAGACTCTCTCTAGGCTCTCTCTGCAGTGCTAATGTGTAGTATCTCACCTGGCAACAGGAGATAACAATATTCATCTCCTGCAACAGTTCACACTCCTCATTCTATTTGTTTCCACCAGAAACAATGTTAATCAGTCTCCAGTGCTTAGCTTAATTTAGTGTGCAAAATCCCATGGTCATTCAGTTGTCCAGTGAAATAACTTGGGTCCCAGTAGTACAGCTTTGTTTTTGTTGGTTGTGAGATTCTAGGACAATATGAGTTGTTAAATTTTTTAGATCTGCAAAAGGACACACATGAGGTCATGGTTAATATTAAAGTCTAGCATCCTGACAGATTGATATTTTAATGTTCTTAGCCTTGAGTAATTCATAGGTTATGTACTAGTATGGAGAACAAACACATGACTGACTGTGCAAACTATAATTTAGCATCCACACATTTACCAGTGTAAAAAAAGTCTTTTTATGGATCAGTCTGTTGAGCCCATCGCAGCAGTATCTGATTCACATCAAGTTAACCATAGTGGAATGTGGTAGTTTTTCCTTTTAAATTGTTTCATGAATGTAATGCTGGTGATATTGTTAGTCCTGGAAGCTGGGAACTATTTCAATCCACAGAGATAATGTTAGCTTCCCCCAGCCTGCCTCTCTCATATTCCTCAGCCATCATATGCTGGGACTACACACAGGGTTGAGCAGTACAGTCAGTCCATTGCACCTTGCAAGTCCTGTCACTTTGGCTTGATTGCTAACAAGGAAGCCAGCCATGGTGGCAGCGGTAGTCTTTCAGTCACTGAATAGCTGGCTCCTTTAAGAGGAGTCAAGGCCCATCTACCTGTGATGAGCTTCTTTAAAGAGAATAAGACCATCTTGGCAAACATAGTAATAATTGCCTAGCATAGATGGCTGTTTATTAAGAGGCCCTGAGAGAAGGGCTGTGGGACTCCTGAACTAAGAGGAGGCTTGTGGATATAAGCAGCCAGGCTCCCAAAGGAAGGGTAGATTTGAGCAGCTAAAGAGTTTGTACTGTGAAAAATTAATTAGCTCCACAGAGGAGGAATCTTGATTTAGGTCGTCTGGTGTGTGAGTAAATCATTGCAAGACAGAGAGTCCAATAGGTTAGTGGCCCTGCCATGCTACAAGAGGTTACACTTGAGGGTGGTGCCCTGCCACTCTTGTCATAATAATAGTACTTATCTCAGATTGCAGCAGTGGACATTTAGTCACTGTGAACTGGACTGAAATGCTCTGGATATTTCCTTTAAGATACTGCATGCTAATGATTTTTTTTCTGTCACCACCAAGTGGGGCTGAGCAACCTAGAGAGGACGCAATCTTTTTTCCAATCTTCTGAGCCTTCCACACTCTGTTTATTGGGCATTTCATTGTTAACCACAAGTCTTTTGTGGGGTTGTCAGATTTTATTTCTGTAGCTCAAGGGCTAATGGTTTTTTAATAAAGATATAACAACATATCATCAATGGCTCCATGTCCAGTTGGCAACCAGTAATGAGTGGTGTGCCCCAGGGGCTGGTCCTGGGGCCAATTCTGTTCAACATTTTCATTAATGATCTGGATGATGGGATAGATTGCACACTCAATAAGTTTGTGGATGACACCAAGCTGGGGGGAACGGTAGACATGCTGGAGTGCAGGGACAGGATTCAGGGAGACCTTGACAAATTGGAGCAGTGGGCCAATAGAAATCTCATGAGGTTTAACAAGGACAAGTGCAAAGTCCTGCACTTGGGATGGAAAAACCCCATGCACTGCTATAGGCTGGTGAGCAATCAGCTAAGTAGCAGCACTGTAGAAAAGGACCTGGTGTTCATGGTGGATAGGAAGCTGGATATGAGTCAGCAGTGTGCTCTTGCTGCCAAAAAGGCTGATGGCATACTGGGCTGCATCAGAAGAAGGGTTGCCAGCAGATTGAGGGATGTGATCATTACCCTCCATTCGGCACTGGTGAGGCTACATCTGGAATACTGCGTCCAGTTTTGGGCTCCCCACTACAAAAAGGACGTGGACAAATTAGAGTACAGTGGAGGGCAACAAAAATGATCAAGGGGCTGGAGCACAAGCTCTATGAAGAAAGACTGAAGGAACTAGGCTTATTTAGCCTGCAGAAGAGAAGACTGAGGAGGGATTTGATAGCAACCTTCAACTACTTGAAGGGATGCTCCAAGGAGGACGGAGCTCAGCTGCTCTCATTGGTAACATAGGACAGAACAAGGAGCAATGGTTTCAAGTTGCAGCTGGGGAGGTCGAGGCTGGATATTAAAAACTTTCTTAGTAGGAGAGTGGTGAAGCATTGGAATGGGCTACCTAGGGAGGTGGTGGAATCTCCATCTTTGGAGGTGTTTGAGGCCCAGCTGGACAAAACCCGGGCTGGGATAATTTAGTGGGAGTGGCCCTGCTTTTTTGGCAGGGGATTAGACTAGATGACCTTATGAAGTCTCTTCCAACCCTATCATTCTGTGAATAGACTCCTCAAAGAAGGCACTGCTGTCTTAGGCTGATTAACCTTCGATTAGTCAACCATGACATCTTTTGTTTTTAAATCTGTTTCTTTAAATCAAGAACTCCAAATGTTTTCCCCCACTGTAATCAGGTCTGGTAGCTCTTGGAATGCCAGTTCCTGTCCCTACTCCACATCAGTGATTGAAATAAGACAAGTTTACCCATTGCCTACACCAGGGGTGTCAAACTCATTCAATGTGGTAGGCCACATTGGAAAGCAGGACTCCTGTGGGGGGTCATGTGGTGGTTCCCCAATCCTTTCCCCTCCATGTTCAGAGTGGGGAGGGCTCCCCTTCCCCTCCCCAACCACTCAGGCTCTGCAACACCATCCCTTTCCCCTGCCCTGTGGACTCCCCTTCCCCACGCGGGCTCCCCGCCCCCCCCCCCCCCCTTTTTTTCCCGGTGGGGGAAGGGAAAAAAAAAAAAAAAAAATCAATCTTCATCACAGGCAGCCAGGCTGGGCTCCTGGCTCTCCCCCTCCCAGCCCACTCTGTCAGTCATACAGAATGCTGGCCTTTGGTTGGCTCAGTCCCAACTGGCCTTTGATTGGCTTGTTCCCACATGGACCCAGCCACTTTTCTTTTTATTTGTGATTCATTCAATGTGCTGTCAATCAAATTAGCATGCTGACTGACTAACAGTGAACAGCTGGGGTGGGGAGCAGTGCAATGGCTCTCTGGAGCTAGCCTGGCCTGCTGTGACTGAGACTCTGATTGGTCAGCAGACCAGAGCAGAGCCGGGATTGACGTGAGTGCTTCCTTTGTTCCTGTGTACTGTGCCTCAGATCATGTGAGCGAGTGAGTCAGAAGCATGCCCTGCTGTGCCAGTAGCCTGTCTTTGGAGTTAGCTGCTGCAGACAGCTTCCAGGCACAGCCCAGGTAGCCACTCCACAGGCTGGATCAGTGCTCTTGGTGGGCCTGATCTGGCCTGTTGGTCTTGAGTTTGGCACCCCTGGCCTATACAAATCAGGGGCATGGAGTTGTCAGAACAAATTATTATACATTTATCTCTGGTCATCTCTGCATCCTGATAAACAAGATGCATTTTTAAACATGTCAGAGAGGAATCAGATTTTTCTGACATGCTCTAACAGTTTAAACTGTTTCCGGATGATAACACAGGCTCTCATTGAACAAAGCAACTTGGTTATTTTCTATATATTTGCAAACACTAAACAATTTTATGGTGCATGAAGATAACTTTTATAGAGTCCCTTTCACTGAATGAGACAAGAATTCAGTCTGAGACCTTTATCATTTGTGCTTTTGTTTGAAGGTACCCTGAACTGATGTTTGTTAGAAGATATTTTGTATAACTACTAATCCCGATCATTTACGAACTGGACCCTTTTGGCTGGAAACTGTATGAGAAAGTCTTGTCTCTGGAAGCCCTAGCTGTTGAGAACCAATTTGGAGGAAACTAAAAATATTTGTAATTTCCCAACACTGTATAACAAAGATTGGGTTGCTATGTTTTTAATAACAATCTTATTTAAAAAATTAAATTATCACTGTTTAGACCTGTAAAATAGCCTTGTGAAAGATTTCCCAAATGATTGTTGCACAGCAGTAGACTGATTCATGGTCCCTGTAATGAAATAATCTCCCCTCCACCCCAACTTCAGAAGGTTAGAACTGATCGTAATTAAAGTCAGTGCACCTTTACAAAGATTTATACAATGCAGTCCTCCCTGGGGCTGCAAAACAAGTGGAATGCCCATGGCCAAATGGAAGTTATTGGTCACCCTGGTTTGCTGAACACTGATGAGATCCAAAGCGTTGCCCTTTGGCCAGCACTACTGAAATAATTAGCCTGCTTAGCTATAATACTCTATTATGAAGAACACCAATGGAGTTAACACATCTCACTTGGGTGTTAAGTCTAGGTATAAATTAACCAATATGTGTTATCTGTCACAGAGAGCTCCTTACCTTTTGGTGTCCCTGCCATTTCAGGAGATGAAAAAGTTGTCTGTATCTGCCTATGCCTTCATCATCCCCCTTCCACTGGGCCTAGCAACTTCCTGTCTTCCTTTAATGAGAAATCTAGGGTTTCATCTCCATACAAGTCCCCACCATAGCATCATTGCCCTGCCTCTCATTTAGTAGTACTGTACTTATATGTTCAAGGATGGTTGTATAGAGTGTTGAATTGGAGATGAGCTCTGGCTAGGAGCTCATCATTAAAATAGAGGAAAAGTTTTTGCTACAGGTGGGTTTCACAAGCGATGGGAAGATGGCCAGCCAAATATTGTTGGCAAATGCAGAAGTATAACTGCTGGTTGACCGAACTGTGGTAAATACTCTCCTTCATCTCCCATTTACCTCCAGTACTGCAACATGTGTATGAAAAACTTCTTGTAGAGAAAATTTGCTGTTTTCATGCAATTCAATGTTAATATGAAGGCCTTTAATCAAATGTCACTCACTGTTTGTAGGCTAAGGAAGACCTTCGAGGAACATCCTTTTTTTTTTTTTTTTTTTTACCAGCAGATCTCCACGTTCCTCTCCAGTGCATGGCTTCCAGATGTTATCCACCATTAAGAGGCATTGTCCTTCATCCATTAGAATTTTTTTTTCTTGTGGCCTAGTTGAGAGTTTAAGGCCAGATCCCTAAGCCCTACTTAGTATTCAGAACTCCTGAGTGCAGGCAATGAGAATAACAAGAGATCAGCACCTCTTAGAGAAAAGCCCTTAGAAATATATCTATTCCCTCCCATACTGTAGTTTTCATTTCATGCATCTGACAAAGTGGGATTTTACCCATGAAAGCTCATGCAATAAACTTGTTAGTCTTTAGAAGTGCTACAAGACTACTTGATTTGCTGAACTAGGCTAACACAGTTACCCCTCTGGAACAAGTCCTTAGAGATGCGTCAGACTAAACTAAGCCTGGGACAGCATTAACTATATACCCAACAGGGTGTATCTAATAATCCATAGATAGCACTGAAAAAGTTAATATTGAGGCTGTCAGGATGTGCAAGTCTTCCATATATCTACTCGAATGAAATGCTAGAAGAGTTCTTGTGTTGCTGGTTTAATGTGTCTATTTCCTTGACAGACCTTGAACATCTAATGGGAGTGGTCCTGCTTTTTTTGGCAGGGGGTTGGACTAGATGACCTTGTGGGGTCCCTTCCAACCCTATGATTCTATGATCAAATAACACTGGAGGGATTGAATTGCCTTTCCTAGCTACTTGTGAATGGTGACAGTTGTATTCAAAGACAGTTCTCTGGGACAGTTTATGGTTTCTATAGGGCAGATGTGCTGAGCCTCTTGTTCACCAAGTATTTACCTGCAGCTGGAAGTCAGAATATAACTGGCTGCAATTCCTGGGTGCTAGGCAGCTCTCAGCACATCCCAGCCCAGAAGATGCTGTGCTGTGGTAGAGGTTAAACCAGGGATCTCAAACTGAAATCACCAAGAGAGCCACATGAGGACTCGTACGTTAGCCTGAGGGCCACACCACTGAAACCTTTTCATACATCAATACTGGCAAAAATAGTGTCATTGTGGGCCACAGGAAAAAGCTTTAGGGTCCTCATGTGGCATATGGGCTGCATGTTTGAGACCCCTGGGTTAAATCATGTTGCTTACAGATTAGTCCACAGCTGCATTAGAGGCAAGATCTTTCTCCTGAAGGTCCAATAAGGACCCACCAGTGAATACCCTTCTTCTTCCCACCCTACATGTAATGCCTTCAGCCACTGCTGCCCAAGCTGACTGTGGGCTGTTTACCCTATCTGCTGAATGTGTGCCCCCCCCCCTTGTCTTGTCAGCATCTGTCAGTCATGACAATCCCAGCAAGCAGTGAACTCAGCAGTGGTGTTTCATTACTGAGCTAATTGCTTTGAAAATGATGCAGTATGGTAACATTTATAGAATTAAGTGGACTGAGGGGTTAATAGGTCCTCAGCACTAGTCAATACAGTGAAGGGATAGGCACTAACATAGTACTTACAATTTTGCCTATATGATGTCCCATCTGTTTGAATGAAAAGGAAGCTTATCTCTCCTAGATATGCAGCCAGAGTGGCTTCAGGTACTGGCATATGCTGAAAATGAAGCCAATATATTGCACGAGATAAATCTGGTGCTTATTTGTAAGGCATAGAATAAGACCTCATTCAAATCAAGCAAAGCTTTCATGCCTGTCCCTTATTAGGGGAAGTTATAAATCACAACAAATTGATAGCCAGCAGCAAGTCCATTTTCTGTGTGAGGGATCTATCTCAGTCATGCTTGCTTGGAAGAAATTAAATCAGTTAAAAAGGCAGATTTCCCTCTCAATTTCATGTGCTCAGCACCCACCAGGATTCCTCCCTTAATTACACAAAGACCACATGTCGTCATGGCCCTTTAACAAGGCCAACCCACTTTTAAACCATATAGCTTTCTGTTAAAGGAAATGCTAATATCTCTAAGCAAACTAGACTGAACCAGTCTCAGCTGACAGGGTTGAGTGCTATCAACTATGCTGGAGTCATGCTGATTGACACCAGTTGAAAATTGTCCCAGTGTTGTTAAAGCCAGAACCGTAGGTTTTACATGTGACATTCAATGTTAATTATAGAAGATTGGGCTTGGGAGGGACCTCAAGAGGGCAGCTAGTCCAGCCATGTGCTCAAGGATGGCTTACGATGGTACTTGGTCCTGCCATGAGTGCAGGGGATTGGACTCAATGACCTCCCATGGTCTGAGTTTCTATGATTCTATGAAAGCAGGACCAACCCCAACTAATCTTAAGCTTGTCAGCATGAAAACTGTGGTGTAGGAACATGGATCATTATTATAGATCATTGATATCACAGTGGGACCCAGAATCTTAACTAGATTGGAGCCCCACCATGCTGAAGATTGGACAAATGGTTAGTAAGTATATATCTCTGTCTCAGAGAACTTCAGTCTAAAAGACAAGACTCAAAAGGATGAACGAAGCAAACAAGTGGAAAGGAGGGGGGAGAGAGGAAAACTGGGTAAAAACTGTAACTGAACATCTTAGTGTAGCCTAGCTCTGTACACAGCAGGTAACCAGTCAATAATTAATCTTTATACAGCTCTTTTGTCAGAGAGAGAGAGTGCCAATGTTTTGTTTTCAGTCAGTTGGTCCTGTAGTTTCCCAGCAGATTCAGAGTCCCAAAACAGATCACTTTGCCCTTGGTGCCTCACTTTGAAAGTCTCCATTATTAATGCTATTTATACTTTCCACTGATTTTTTTTTTTTTTTTCCAGTATTTCATTTTGGATATCAAGAGCAATTTCAAACAGGAATCATTAACCCCCCAGGTTAGGTTAGGAATGACATACGCCTTGTGGAGGTTAGGAATTAGTATTCTGTGTTAGTAGAATGGAGATGTTATTCCTTGCAACCCTGCATGTTGGTTTTGAATACCTCTTTCCTTCTTTTTATTCCCATAAACAAGACTTACCTCTATCACCTCCAGCAGTGCCTTGAGCACTGTCCCCCACGTTGCTGGTGGGCAGGCAGTCTTATACTTCCTGCCTGCTTTTTCTTGGCTACCCCTGCATAGAGCCATTCTGGGGTCCTGCACTGGGCTGGTTCCCCACCTGGTGAGGGAATTAGAATGACAACCATGGGAGATGGATTATATCTGGAGCAAATATCAAGGTAGGAAGGGGGCTTCTGCTGTGAGGAGGTGGGTCAAGACAGAGGCAGCTATGGAGAACTGACTCTGCCTCACTTGTCTGTGGCCAGAATAATTCCAGTGACTCCCCCAGAGCTCTGGAAATTAACCAGCTGCCAGCTGACTTTTACCAGCAAGTTAGTTAATTTGCTAAGGGTTGTTTTCCATTTTCACATGATAGTTCTGATTAATAATGGACCATCCCGAGTGCCTTGCTTTTTTTTTTTTTTACTGTAGCAAGACACCCATTGACTTTGATTGGAGTTTTGGGCCCAGCCCAAACTCTCCTGGGTATAACTACATTGAAGCTAAGGGTGATTGTTAGCCTCCAGTATGGGCTAATAAGAGCATTTGGTGGCTACATAAAGACTGAAGGCATATCACCGAAGGCAAACAAAATTTATTGTTCTAATATTTCCCAGCTCTGTTAATACACTGATGCAACTCGCTAGTAATAGGCTTGCCGAATTTGTGGTGAACAACATGCCGCGTAAGTGACCTACTCCCATACGTAGCTAAGACCAAGGCAGAGTCCAGGTTTTTAAAGATAGATGTATTTTGTTATAGCTAACAGGTTATGTCAGTCTGGTATGGATGATACCAGAGTGTGCTTAAGGTTATGGGAACATAGTATCTAAAGATCATGAAGAACAGGTAGCCACTTGGGAACTTCTTGGGCTGAACATTCTGAATTTGATCAGTTAGGCTTTAGTCTCCCCAGGGAAGGGGTTAAAAGCCTGATCACTTGGTACATTTAAAAGAAGACTAGAGAAAGCACAAGAAAAATGTATCATGGGAAACTATCCTGTGCCAGCAGAATGACTTCATTGGGCTGTTCTCTGATTAAAAATTAAGAAACTCATTCCCAGAGACTGTATTAACGGAATAGTTGAATAGCAGCACTTGAATGACATGGCTGACAATAACTTCTAGAGTTTTGCAGTGCCTTACAGCTCTTATGGTCATTCTCTTCAAAGTATATGCATTAGAATAGAGGTCTCAAACTCAAATTGCATGAGGACTAGTACATTTGCCTGAGGGTCACGCCACTGAAACCTTTTCATACAATGATATTGCAAATATCAATAGCACTATTGCGGGCCGCAGGAAATAGCTTTAGGGGCTGCAAGCAGCCTGCAGGTCACATGTTTGAGACCCCTGCATTAGAATATCTCCCCACTCCTGAGTCTCTGCTCTTAGCATCTGATCCTCAAGAGGTTCCATAGCTTTAGAGTTTTAATGCTTTTCATTGCCTTATCGGCAAGCACTGTGCACTCATGCCAGTAAAAAGGGATAGCACCTGCAATGCCTCTTCTTAGCAGCTCTTCTACCATCATGGTTGATGGAGGAGCTCCCCTGCACAATTGCTGCTGCATTCCTGCCAGCATTTCATCATTGTCACTACTGTCTTCAGCTGGTTTTCTTTAGGTTCTTGGCTATGGATCTGCTACCTCTTACTGTTGTTTGTCAAACAAATAAATAAAAATTGCATTAGCTAATGTGTCTGGACTCCGTGCTTTGCCACTCTTGATAGTTCAGATGTTTTATTATTCTTTTACTGCTGTATGTGCTCTCTTTTTCTGTCCTCTTTCCCTACCAGCTGACAAACTAGTGGCTTCAAGGTACACCCCAAGGGTGCCCATATAGTATCCTTCATGTATGGATGTAACAGTTACCTGAGATACTTTGGGGTGCACCATGACTTGGCTAGCTGTGGGATCTGGGAGCTTTTAGGTCCTAGCGTGTGCTTTCAGAATCTGTGCGGAAGCTCTGTTAAGCCTCTGAAACTTATGTTAAGCCTGATGCCAAACCTTCAACAGTGTCATTCTCAAGCATCAGAGCTGGGCATTAGAACACTGCATTAATGCGTGTGTGACAGGATTGACCATCCACACCAGCACCACAGCATCTTCAGAGTGCTGGTCACTGAGGGATTGACCCAGATGAAAATCATAATCAAGGAAGGCTATTCACCTGGATCAGTAGTACCTCATCTGTCCTAGATTAGGCAAGGGCTTATGCTATTGCCTCCTTTCTTGAGTTGGTACCAATATGCCAGCTACCAGGCACTCCTGCGTCTATTTACAGCCTGAACTCATTACATTGCCTTGAGTGCAATGCTTATATATGCCTAACATCTCCCCTGTTAGCTCTGAACGCTCACCGGATCTGAGTCCACTTGGAGCTGAATCACCCATCATTCACCCAGGGCCCAATCTGTGCAAACAATAAGGTGTCTGTACAAATGGATGCCTAACTTCAGACTTACAATGAACGACCATATTACTGTGCTCCAGAATCCCAGTTTACTGTGAAAAAACACGATGAAATCTTGGCCCCACAGATGTCAGTGGGAGTTTTGGCAAATGGGTGGTTGAGAAGCTGACCCCAGAACCAGGGGTTAAAGTATAATTTGGTGGGCCCCAGAACCCTCCTAAATCTCTGGGCACTCCTCATGCTGATCCAGGCCCCCTTCATGCAGGTCTGGGCCCCCTTCACCCACTCCAACTACTGCCCTCAAACACCTGCCACCACCCAGCTACTGCCCTCCACCCCAGCTGGTGCCCCCCAAAACACCTGTCCTACCACCCCAGCTACTGTCCCTGGCCCCTATCTCACTGCTGTTCCCCCCAGCCTTTCCCCCAACCCCCACCATGCTGGGCCATCTTCCCCTGCTGCCTCTGGCTGACCCACTCCCTCACACCCTTTCTCCACCAGGCTGGCTGTCTTGTCCCCGAAACCTGCCGCACCAGGCTCCCTTACCTGGCAGTCAGGTGAAGCAGCCCTGGCCCAGGCTGGGTTGAGACTCCCACCCAGAGCCTGCTCAGACAGAGGAGGCTCAGGGCAGGAGACTTAAAATCTCCCCAGCCCAGCCTGTCCTGCTTCAATGGGCCAGAATGGTATTCCAGGGCCTACTATTTTTAGGGGCTCAGCATTCAGCAAGCCCCTGACAATAGAAACTGGAGCCAGAATGCTGCATTCCCGTGCCCACTGTTTTTAAATCGTGTGCCCCAGAATGCAGCATTCTGGCTCCATTTTCTATTTTTAGGGGGCCCAGAATGCTGACCACCTAAAAATAGTGGGCCCAAGAACACCATTCCGCTGTGTTCTGGCTTACTTTAACTCCTGCTTAGAACATGACCCAAATGTAAACTAATACAATGATGCTTGCCTGAAACAAGCTTTAAGAGGTATGAATTGCTCCAGTTCTTCGACGAGCAGTGCTCCCGACTGCTCCACCCTGGGTGCATGCGCTGCACCGCACTCTGGATTGGAGATTTTTAAGCAGTGGCTTGGCTAGTGGAGAGAGGAGGCAATCACGGCATCCAGCGCTCCTTCCCGCCGCTGGTGATGTCAGCAGCCTGCTCTCTCCACAGTGCTCTCCTCAGTTCCTTTTCTATCGCCTCCGGCCTGGACGGAGTCAGCGGTGGCTCTTCTTCAGCGATACCTAAAACAGAAAGAAACAGTAGTAATCAAAGGATACAGGAAACAGAAGAACAAGAAACTTCATACTTACCTAATACCCCCCCAAAAAAACCAAAAAACCCAACCTAAACACCAGCGCAAGCCAGCAATGCCTAACTCGTCGGGCTTTAAACGCTGCGCCGCTTGTAATGATACTATGCCGGCCTCAGATGGCCATGAATCGTGCATAAAATGCCTAGGTGAAGGACATCTTCCTCATAAATGCGACCACTGCCGTAACCTCACCTCACGGACAAGGAAGGACAGGGACAGGAAGCTAAAGCTCCTTCTTTTAGAAGGCTCCCTCCGTCCCGCCTCAGAACCG
The DNA here is from genome assembly GCA_007922195.1 of Podocnemis expansa. NCBI lineage: Eukaryota > Metazoa > Chordata > Testudines > Podocnemididae > Podocnemis > Podocnemis expansa. Next base: position 26,196,657 of record ML682016.1, read on the forward strand.
ACTGCCTCTCCTCAGATATCTGAGGGAGGACATAAGCGCCGCTCTGCGCTTTCTTCACCAGTACCTCAGAAAAAAATCTAAGAGGACTGGTTCACATCAAAAAACCTTGCAGCCGGAACCCAACTCTAAGAGGGTGAACCCTGCAAGTGCAGGTACCGTTGGCTTTTCTACGGCAGCCACGGAGCCGAAAGCGGCACCGTCGGTTATCACGGAGCCGAGCCCGCTGCCGCAGTCAACAGCGCTGTTGCGGTCACCACCGGCGCCGCTGCCTCTCTCTGTGCCGAGCACGGCACCACCCTCAGTGCCGCTCTTTTACCCCTCACCGGCACCGCCACCACTATCTAACGCGGCACCACCACTACCGCCTCAGTCAGGCTTACTGATCCCGGCACCTCCCGCACCACAACAGCTCGTGCCCCAGGAGCCTACTGCATATACTAAGCATGCCACAAAGATGAAGCACATTGACTTGGCACAGGACCTGACCATTCACTCTGCTCCAGTATCGCCTCTCTTTCAAACAGACTCTTCCTCTAGCAGTCTATCTCCCAGGTCTAACTCACCAGCAATCTCTCCATCATCTGCCTCTTCTAGTCCAACACCTCCTGACTCTCCCGTTCCCCAGCCAGTTCCACCGGCTACAGCAAGTACTGCTTATTATCCTTGCCCATACCCACCATGGATGTTTTACCCATACCCTCCTGGTACAGACTTTACCAACTGGCCAGGCCACCAGCTATTCCAGTACCCACATAGCTGGGCTCCTGCAACTATACCAGCATCACAGGCTGCACCAGTCCCCTCACAGCAGCCTGCTACTTCATTTGCAGCAGACGCTCCTCACCCTGCGAACCCCACAACCGAACAGCAGCCCCGCGCAGATGACCTTAAGCAATTCAGAGAATTGTTTAAACGCGCAGCTGACACTATGAGCATCTCCCTTAACAATAACCCCATGCCCCACCACAAATTGTACAAAATCTTACAGGTATCGGGTTCTGATAAGTTAGCCCTACCCATAGATGAGGGCATAATGGAACCTGCAATGGAAATATGGCAAGCCCCTGCTTCTGCGCCTCCATCAACTAAGAAAATTGATAAAAAGTACTTTATTGCCCCAAGAGGTAATGAATTCTTGTTTAATCACCCACAACCAAATTCACTGGTGATTGAGGCGGCTAATCAGCATACCAGGCAATCATATTCAAAGTCCAACCCCGGTACTAAGGAAGATAAGAAATTAGACACCCTCGGCAGGAAGGTTTAAACCTCCGCAGCGCTTCAGTTCAGAGTTGCAAACTACACTGCCTTGCTCTCCAACTACGACTACGAGTTATACTCCAAACTCAGCGACTTCACTGAATCTCTTCCACAAGGCAAGCGAGAAGAATTTAAGCTTTTAATCACTGAAGGTCAACTCGTGGCATGGACGGCTCTTCAAGCCTCACTTGACTCAGCCGATGTCGCTGCCAGAACACTGGGCACAGCCATTGTCATGAGGCGCTCCTCATGGCTCCATGCTGCAGATCTGCCAAGGTCAATGCAATGCACCATTGAGGATCTACCATTTGATAAGGATAGTTTATTCGCCAAGTCCACAAACGACGCGATGCATGACTTGAAGGACTCATGCGCTACATTAAGAACCCTTGGTATCGTCCCTCCTTTTTCACGTCGCAAATCCTACAAGAACCAATTATCTGCATCCAAATACCACCAAAACCAATCCAACCATAGGGTCGACAATTATAGGAACAAACCTCGACAACCCCGTAGAAACAAACAACTAAACCAAACACAAACCTCACAGTCCAGTAGCCTCAAACAACAGTTTTGATGGTCCACTCGAGAGAATTACCAACCAACCTCTGCAACACCAGCAACAGTCACCTACATCACACCTGAGCTTCAGGGACAAATTGCGTCCATTCCTCCACCAGTGGCAAGCAGTCACATCCGACAGATGGGTATTAGAAATTATCCAAAAGGGCTATTCTATTCCCTTCCTATCCAAACCAAAACCCCAACCCCCCTTCCCGTCCCTTTTCAGGGACCCCTCTCATGTACAGCACCTCCAAGTCGAGATTCATCACCTTCTTCACATAGGTGCAATAGAACAGGTCCCAAGACATCAGATGGGAAGGGACTTTTATTCCCCTTACTTTCTAACCCAAAAGAAAACGGAGGGTTGGAGGCCGATATTAGATCTCAGGCATCTAAACGGATACATTCAAGTAAAGTGCTTCAGGATGGTGACGTTGCCCAACATTCTCTCCTCCCTCCAACACGGAGATTGGTTGGCCTCCCTCGATTTAAAAGACGCGTATTTTCATATCCCGATAGGTCCATCACATCGCAGATTCCTTCGGTTCGTATTCCTCAGTCATCATTACCGGTACATGGTCCTTCCCTTCGGAATCTGTATGGCGCCGAGGACCTTTTCCAAGGTAATGGCCCTGGTTGTCGCCTTCCTGCGCAGACACCAGGTGGCTATATTCCCATACTTAGACGACTTTCTCGTAAAGGCTCCGACGCAACAAGAGGCCAGGGGAGCCATCAATACCACAGTCAACCTTTTCGGCTCTTTAGGCCTCACTATCAATCTCACCAAATCATGCCTGACACCAGTGCAGGAAATACACTTCATTGGGGCTCGCATTCACACACCGTCATCGACTGCCTTTCTTCCCTTGGACAGATTTCACAACATGCAACAACTAGTCACCACCATTCAGAACTCACCTATCATTCCAGCCCGTACCTGCATGCAATTACTGGGTCACATGTCAGCCACAACCTCTGTAGTCCGTTACGCACGTCTTCACATGCGTCCCTTCCAACTGTGGTTCCTCTCACAATTCAAGCAAAACCGACACTCCCTCAAGCGACTTCTATCCATCCCTCTGGCAATCAAACGTTCCCTGTCATGGTGGACGGATCCCAACAACCTTCTACACGGTGTTCCTTTTCTTCCATATCAACCAGACTTAATGATTACCACCGATGCCTCCCTCACCGGCTGGGGAGCACATCTCCAAGACATGACAGCACAAGGCAAATGGGAGCCAGTGGATGCTCGTGCCCACATAAATCTGCTTGAACTAAGAGCAGTAGTAAAAGCGTGTCATCAATTCCTACCCGCAATCGCGGGGAAAACAATCAGAATCCGGACCGACAACAGGACATGCATGTTTTATATAAACCGCCAGGGCGGCACCACATCCCAAGCCCTTTGCCTAGAGGCTATGAAATTATGGAGCCTATGCATTTCCCATTTGATAGATCTCCTTGCGGAATATCTCCCTGGCAAGGACAACACCTTAGCGGATTCCCTGAGTCGCTCTTTTCCCACCCATCACGAATGGGAGATACGCTCCGACATCTTACAAACTGTCTTTCAACAATGGAGTCTCCCCGAGATCGATCTGTTCGCTACCGAGGAGAACAAGAAGTGCCACAACTTTTGCTCCCGAGCAGGAAGGGGTCATGGCTCATCTGGCGACGCCTTCCTCTTCCATTGGGGCACGAGACTCTGCTACGCTTTTCCTCCAATTCCACTAATCCCACAAATTCTTCGCAAGATTCAGCAGGACAAGGCACGCGTAATCTTGATAGAACCCACATGGCCACGCCAACCGTGGTACACACTTCTCCACATATTGTTGGTAGCGCATCCCATCACCCTTCCCCTAGTTCCCGATCTCGTATCACAGCACCACAGAACCTGCCTTCATACTCACCTGGACCGATTGCACCTAGCGGCATGGAACCTCGATGGTTCACTTTCCTAGAAACTTGCTGTTCTCACAGAGTCAGACATATACTGTTGAATAGTAGAAAACCTGCCACACGGAACACTTACTTCCAAAAGTGGAATTGTTTTCCTCCTGGTGTACGCAACGATCCATCACACCGGACACAGCTCCTCTTCCGTTGGTCCTGGAGTCCTCGTAGATCTAAAAGAAACAAATGTTTCGGTTAATACAGTTAGAGTACACCTCGCTGCCATCTCCGCATTTCACGAACCAATAGATGGCTACTCAGTCTTTGCTCATCCTACTTTCAAACGCTTCATGCTCAGCCTACAGATCCTTTACCCACAAATTCGGCCACCCGCTATTCCATGGGACCTCACAAGGGTACTTAAAACGTTGATGAGGCCTCCCTTTGAGCCATTAGCCACAGCTACCTTGTTACATCTGTCCATGAAGGTGGCCTTCTTAGTGGCAATTATATCGGCCTGACGGGTGGGAGAGATGGCTGCTCTTATGGCACACCCTCCATACACCATCTTTTACAAGGACAAGGTCTCATTGCGTCCCCATCCGAAATTCATCCCTAAGATCTCATCATCCTTCCATCTCAACCAAACCATCAACCTACCGGTTTTTTATCCTAAGCCGCATGCAACATCGCAACAAAGAGCACTTCACACCCTTGACGTCAGACGAGCACTCTCCTATTATCTCAAACGCACAAAATGTTTCAGAAAGACGCCTCGCTTATTCGTCTCCACTGCTGAACGCTCCCAGGGTCAACCCATCTCAAAGCGGAGGTTATCTACCTGGATCTCATCCACTGTTAGGGCCGCCTATGACATCTCTCGATCAGCTCCACCAGTTTCGATCTGCTCACACTCGACCAGATCGATGGCATCCTCCATAGCCTTTCTGACGAAGGTTCCAATCCATGTTATCTGCCAGGCGGCAACCTGGTCCTCCACTGACACATTCGCTAAACATTACGCTTTAGAACAACTTTCCTCCATGGACACGGCACTCGGGCATGCAGTTCTAAACTCAGTCCGAGCACGGCAACCCGAAGTACCCACCTCCAGTCATGATAACTGCTAGCCAGTCACCCAGGGTGGAGCAGTTGGGAGCACTGCTCGTCGAAGAAATGGAGGTTACTCACCTTCATGCAGTAGCCGAAGTTCTTCAAGATGCATGCTCCCGACATGCTCCACTACCTGCCCTCCTCCCCTCTACTTTGAAATACTCCTTTGTTCTGCAGGCAGTCTTCGTCATCGAAAAGGAACTGAGGAGAGCACTGTGGAGAGAGCAGGCTGCTGACGTCACCAGTGGCGGGAAGGAGCGCTGGACGCCGTGATTGCCTCCTCTCTCAACTAGCCAAGCCACTGCTTAAAATCTCCGATCCAGAGTGCGGTGCAGCGCACGCACCCGGAGTGGAGCATGTCGGGAGCACGCATCTCGAAGAACTTTGGCTACTGCACGAAGGTGAGTAACCTCCATTTCCTTGCAGTGGTTTGCTCACTCTGGAGCCTAATGACTTACTTTAACAACGAATATGTTTAACTGTTGCACAGGAGCTTGGTTAGCAGTGCCATCAAGCTAATGTGCTTATCCACCTAGCTGGATGTGGTAGTACACACTGAGAGTGCAATGGATCAGCTAGTTGTTGTCAGAGTTGACTGGAGGTAAAGAATGTGTGATACAATACTCCTTCCGCCTCCACTTATAAGCACATCTGTGTCTGCCCTAAAGTGAGAAGAGAAAGCAAGGTACATCCTTGTCCCAGTGCCAAATCCTCAACTGTCTCATGTATACCAGTATCCAGAACTGCCACTCTCTATGCCTTTTAGCGTGACAGAAACCCTAATTGTCCCCATCCAGCCATCCAAAACTCCACTTGCCCCAGACTGATTCCACAATGAATTAAAGCATGTTCATTATGAAAATCTGCAGCACACTGAAATTCTAGATCTTTTACAAAATAAATGGAGTTTAGTATCCAAATAAATAACGTACATGGTGACAGAGAGGGAAGCTTAAAGGCAGTGCTGCAAATCAAGGGTTCTTGCAGCCTAATTGGGGCCCTTGCCGTGTAAATCAGAAATCTCTGCTGTACACAGTTTAAAATGAAAAAAAAAGAAGTATTTCATCACACGACACACAGTCAGCCTGTGAAACTCCTTGTCAGAGGATGTTGTGAAGGCCAAGACTATAACAGGGTTCAAAAAAGAACTTGATAAAGTTCATGGAAGATAGGTCCATCAATGATCCAGGATAGTCAGGAATTTCTGTGTGCTGGAGGCTTGGAATAACTGATAGGATGGTTCACTTGATGCTTTCCTGTTCCGTTCATTCCTTCTTAAGAATTTAGCCTTAGCTATTGTCAAAAGATAGGTACTGGGCTAGGAGGACCATTGGTCTGTCCCAATATGACTGTTCTTATACTTTTGATCTAATGTGCTATGTAGGACATGGGTCTTGCATGCGTACCAGCATAGGCACTTCCTCTAATGCTGTTAATACACTCACTGCTATAGCATCTGCCTAAATGGGGTTGAAGGCTCCCTTGTCAATGCCCACACCATTCATCTTGGCTTAAACCTGAAGATGCCAAAGGAGCTGATGGAGACAGTTCACTCTGGTAATGTGGATCATGTGAAGGAGCTAGGAGGCCTGAGACCCCTAATCCATCAATGGAGATAGATGAGAAAGCCTTCTTCCTGGGGGGATTTGAGCATTTTTTATTTCCAGAGAAAGGATGCCTTGGTCTGTCTCTTTCACTGAAAAGCAAAAGAGCTTCAGGGGATGAGATAAGGAAGCTGCTTGAGCGTTTCCTCCCACAAATCTTAACATGGTTTCCTGCTGTAGCTGGGAACCATTTCTCAGTCTAGTTGATTCTGTTTGCTACATAGAGATTATTTTATGATTCTCTTGAGATAGTTCGGGGGCAAAACTTTTTCCTTAGCCCTTGTGGGGGATGAGTGCAGAATATATTGCATCCAGGGCTTTACTGGTTATTGATGCCAGGATTTGCCTAGGCTGAGCCTGAGTACCTCTAGTTACCATAGCGAGGCTTCTGTGGAATGTGCTTCCCCTCCTTAGTTTTATTGTTTCTTCTCTGAATTTTACAACAGATTTTTGTTCTGCTGTGAAATCCCTTCTCAGAACTGTGTCTGGCTTCTTCATCTCTGTGATCTTGTCTGAAACAAAACAATGGCTCCATATTTCTTTTTACTGATTTTTCAAAGAAAAAATAATGTTTGTTTTCAGGCTCAGCTGTGTTACAGATTAGACCCATCTTTTTCAGTGCAGTCAAGTGACAGAAATCAGAACATGTCTTCTGAACAATAGCCAAGAAACTTGATCATTATAAAGAAAAACACAGGATGCCATCAGCTAGAGAACTGTGTGCACCTGAGTCCTCTTGGGAATAACACTGTGGGCCCAGATTTTTTCCTGTGGCAAGGTCTTTTTGGTAGGGGCAGTCAAGAAGACAAGTAGATCCTCAGTCTGCCCCAGCATAAGTCAGAGAAGCTTTGGGGCTACTGTAAGTTGCTCATCATCCTCAAGGCCCATAAAGAATCACTCTACCATGCCCCATTTCACTTGTGACACAGCAAGTGGTGCAAAGTGGTCAGAATGTGGGGAGAAACTTTCTTCCCCTTATCTGAAGATAACGGGGGCTTTCAGATGTGATGTGTAAGTTTGTTTAATGGAGCCCCTTGGCCTGATTCTGCTGTCATGCCACTGTTCCACTAGTGCAACACTGATCATTTCAGTGGAGCGAGTGAGAAGAGAATCAGGTCCTGAGGCACCAAGCTTACATAACCTCCACCTCCAGCCTGCCTCTCAATGTATGTTACACTAATTTACGCATACGCGCAGGCATGTAACTTATAGCCCTTTATATGTCACTTCTGTTTGGCCCTTGACTCATCTTCTTATCTCATGCATCTCCTGTGTGGTGGAACATTTTCAGTCTGCCCTGGTCAGGAGGCATCATTGGCAGAGCAGGGCAGCAGGCAGAAGAAGGGGGACCGTGAATGGATAGAAAAGAACAGGATAAGGCAGAGTTTTTATTTAAGGCCTGGAAAGTGACCATGAAACATCGAATTCCCCTACTGAAACAAATTCTTTGTGAGAGGCCTGGGGAACAGGGCCTGAATCAAAAAAAATGGAATTGTCACTCTTATTGAGCTCCAGCATCCACCCAGTGGGCCACTGCCAACTCAAATCATGCTGAAAGATAGAGACAGAAAAGATTAGAAATAAATGGGCTACGCTTGGCCATGAATGATTTGACATTATTCATAGCTTCCAATAACAGCGATTGCTCAGCTACCTAACAGGGGACAGTACATTACTTGCCAAAGCCATGCACACCCAAGGATTTTATCTGTCTATGTTTACATGATTCACCTTTATATATGTGGCTAGATTTCTTTACATTGCATACTAAAAGAGGAAAGTGCTGGAAGTTCCCTCTTTTGGACATTCAAAACTAGACTGGACACAAAACTAGCTAACATATTGCAGTCACCAGTAGTGCACTCATCCGCGGGGAGAGGGGTTGACTACCAATCTGAGCTTCGGTGGGCCTGTGAATATCATATTCAGGATAACTGCCAGAAAATACAAACTGACAGATCATGGGGGCAATTTGTAGAGACCTCCAATTCCATGGTGTCTATTAGATGTCACTGTGGTTGATAAATGCGTAAATGGTCTTATTTTCAAAATGCCAGAAGTCTAAGACCTACATGCAGGTGTGTATACATTAGTATTCATAGTTCCTGCCATTTAATATGACCTACCCCATTATTTGTTATTCATTCCCTTCCTTCACAGTCAATGAGGGTGTTGTCGGACCAGGTTATGATCCCAGTGGCATGAGTAACTTCACTGAAATCAATAGGCTTAATCCTGGTTTTACTGAGATTAGAATCAGTGTAAGAATTATATTATAATCAGTGGAAAATACCTAATCTCAGCTGAAGACTGCCTTTTCTAACCTGGGGCTGCAGAAGTATAAATGAGGCAGGACTTTCTTGGTACATTTGATCTGAGTCACAAAAAAGGAGTGAAATAGTGCAAGAAATGTGAAATGGAGGCTGACACGCAAACTCATACAGTGGGGCAAACTGAGGGACGGCCTTTCCTTTGTGTTTCCTAAGCTATGTTGCATGGTATCCTAATTAGAGCGGGTGAATAGTGATAAAGGTTTCCATGGAGATTTAGCCACATTCTGGATCAAGTTAGGTTTGATCTCTTTTCCGGTCTTTTTCTTCTACCTTCTTAAACACTCATGGGTGAGTTTCTGTGCAGGACTCAGCCTGGAACTATGCAACACTGTATTTTGTATACAACTGATGCCACCTGTTTGTGGTCAGATACATGATAACCCCAAAAGAGCTTTTGTGGCTATCGCAGCTCTGGTGGGCTTAGGCACAAGGATGTTAGGAAGTAGAGAGAAAATGAGGAGGGAAAATAAGAAAGGATTTCCTACAATAATTAGGGTTGTTTGATCATCATGAACAACAGAGGGAGGGAGCTGGAGTCCACAATTGCACAACAGTGCTGGAAAGTTCTCTCTGTGGAGACACTTTGCCTATGTGCTATGGAGTGTGCACAGGTGGCTGAGGGAATGATCTAATTCAGGGGTGTCAAAACTCATTCAATGTGGGGGGGCCACATTGGAAGGTACGACACCTATCACAGGCCATGTGGCTGCATAGGCTCCTCAACCCTTTCCCCCTCCATGTTCAGAGTGGCATGGGCTCCCCTTTCCTCACCCCTACCTCACAGTCTCTCTGATACCATCCCTTTCCCCCTGTCCTGTGGACCCCCTTCCTTACACTGACTCCTAGATTGCCCCTTTCCCTTTCCACTTCCCCAACCTTGTGGTGGCAGGCAAAAGAATCAGTCTCAGTCACAGGCAGCCAGGCTGGGCTCCTGCCTCTTTCCCTCCTGGTTCACTCACTGTCAGTCATTCAGAATACTGGCCTTTGGTTGGCTCAGTCCCAGCTAGCCTTTGATTGCCTTGTTCCCACATGGGCCCCAGCCACTTTTTCTTTTTTTATTTGTGATTCATGTAGTGTGCTGTCAATTAAATTAGCATACTGACTGACTGACTAGCAAATAGTGGGGGTGGTGGGTGGTGCATTGTTTCTCTGGAGCAGGCCTAGCCTGCTGTGACTGAGATTCTGATTAGTAGGCAGACCACAGCAGAGCTGAACCGGGGTTGGCTGGAGCGCTTCCTTTGTTCCCCTGTGCTGTGACTCAGATCACGTGAATAAGTCAGAAACATGCCTAGCTCTGCTGTGCCCAGAGCTTGTCTTTGATGTTCCTGCTGTAGACAGCTTCTAGACACAGCCCAGGCGGCAGCTTCACTGGCCAGATCAGCGGCCTTGGAGGGCTGGATCTGGCCTGTGGGCCATAAGTTTGACACCCCTGATCTAATCATTCAGACATATCAGAGATATTTCTGTGACTGTGCCATCATGTGGCCATCTTGCATATGGGCTGCTGACCAGGAGCATCACATTTTCTGGTCAGAGCTAAAAAATGGGAGTGGGGTGGCAAGTTAAAGGGCTACAACAACAGGAGCATCAATATGTGGAGAGGTCCTTGCTTTTGTAGCATTTAATTGGTGCATAGTGAAGTAACCTCTGAGGAGCTGCCAAGGGCAGGGTTGGGGTCTTTGCTTGAAGTAGCACCGTTGACTTCAGTGGAGCCCTGCCAATTTACACCTGCTAGAATCTGGCCTCATGGAGCTCTGCCTCTTAACACCAGCTGAGGATCTGACACCAAAATTCTTTTCCTGTGCAAATGACTCTTACAGTGTGTGTGGGGGGGGGGGGGGGGCCAGCTAAAACAAAGGGCTGCAGCAGAACACATCCAGGAAGTGTCAGTGTGGCTTTAACATTACTCATATGAATCACCTTTGGTTGTATAAAGGGGCATAGAGTCTGTATTACTGGCCCAGCAGGCACAATATCTCTCTCGTGATTACACAATTAAACTGTGTTATGAGTACCTTGTCATCCAGAATGGCCTGATTTTGGTGTAGTTAGCCCAGACTCTGTCCATAATAAAAATCTTATTAAGGCCTTTGCAAAATTTCATTTCTTTCCATGGAATGTATTTTGGTGGCGTCTGAGCTCAAAAGACATCTTATCCTGTAAGGTCAAAGTCAGCTGTTGTAAACTGGAGTTATGCAGGCCATATTGCTGGATCCATGCTGATTTATACTAGCTGAAGATCTGACTCTGATTTTTTTTTTCCAGTCAGAAGGCTAAATTCCACCCTGTGTAAATCCCAAGTAATTATACTGATATTCTTGGGGTTACTCCAAATTTACACTGATATAACTGAGAGCAGAATTTATCCCATTAACTCATTTGTCCCAGAACTTGGCCAACTTGAGTTCTCCCTGTGGTCTGTAGATGTATTATTTCTTGGGTTGCTGAGTCCTTGCGTGCTAATCTTAAAGCTTGTGTAACCCTTCTGCCAGGGCAGGCTGGCAGAACAAGGGCCAGGTTCTATACCTAGGGGTTTCCCAATGATGCAACACCACCAACCAGATCGAGCTCCCACCCAGATTTCTGGGAATCCTGCATTGTTTCCTAGGCACCCCAGAGGGGGGTAAGGCTTCCCCACTCGCAAGTACGAGACTGAGTGTAGTAACCAGAACTTTAATAGCAGAAAAATGTAATGTAAAAGGCCAAATAATAGAGGTCGGCACTGATCTAGAGAATCCATACAAAGTTCGCAACAACCCACACCACATAACAGAACATACAAGACTTAATGCAAAACCTCTCAACATGATCCCACATAGCATAACAGCAAATGTAAACCCATTAGCAAAATCAGCATTGATGTGGAGAATCAGTGCTAACTAACTAGGCTCTCGACCCACCCTAGGGTACGTAGGGAGTGTCTTTCTTGCCAACTGTCTACCGGCACCAACCACTGGTCACTCACTCCATCCTTTTGCACCGTCCCTTGACTCCGCCCACGTCCACTGGCTCTGCCCACTAGTCACCATCCACTGGCTCCATCCACCAGTCACTCACACCACCAACTCATGGCTGGTCACTCAGAGAGAGCAGGTTTCCTCTCTCTAGTGATTTTAGTTCAGAGAGTTTGCCTCTTCAGTAATTTCAGCTCCTTGAACCTCAGATAGCCATAAACAACTATTTCTATGATAAAGAAGAAACCTTAAAGAAACCCAGGCAGCCTTATCACTTGACAGTAGGCTCCTGGAGTAAGACAAAATACTTTTAGCATTTTGCTCTAAAAGAAGCTATACCAAACCCTACCCCATCTTAAATTTTTTTCAGGCTGAAACATGCGGTCGCCTTTCCTACAAATCTCTTTTTACCTAAGGGTAGTTTTTACCCTTTAACTAACCCAGACAGATTTGAAACAAACAGAGAGTAGCAATTCACAAAAAGACAGTATTTCATATTTCCCCTTGGTAGAATTACAGATATTGATAGATTTGTGATCAGATTAACCCCAAATACCATTACCCACTATGCTCTGCAGCTAGTATGCTAATATCTAATTGTGCTCTTTGTGTTCATGCTGATAACAGGACCCATGCAGATTAGATGCTCCCCCTCAGAAGCTGTTAGGCACAGCTTCTAAGCCTACCTTACACTTGAATAAATTGTTATGTCTAGGAGTAGCTGAGACATTCTTAAGCATATAGAGGCACAAACTGGAATCATTGTTAGTCTTTAAAAGTGCTACAGGACTCCTTGTTTGCTTTGCACTCTCACAGTTTGTTTGGTTTGCTGCATAGAAAATGTGTAAGAAATAACAGAAAAGTGAGGTGTGTTGTTTATGCTGGGTAATGAGATGCCTCTAGGGTGCTGCTATGTGTGACCTGTCATCCCCCTGAGAAGTATTTGAAATAATAGGACCTCCAGAAATGTGGTGTGTTTGATTTGCTTTGATTCACTGACTTTGGTTTGATTCTTGTAAGAACTAGTCGGTTCCTAACCTAGTTGCAAGGTTCAACAGCTAATCAAATTCCTCTCATCATATAGCTCTTTCCAATGAGATGCTCAGAACCCCCACTGACTGGCAAGGTTCCACATCTTCACTGATGGGCAAGTGCTCTGCATTGTGCAGGCTTACATGTAGGCCTGATCCATCCTGCCACCACCATTGTTTGGAACAGTGAAAAGTCAGCATATGTAATGGTAGCTGGGCTGGTCCCTTAATTATGTTCATCCTCCCAAGGTACCAACTGTCATAAATCCATGCTCTTAGATGCAGGGCTGGATCAAGGACCAAGGGGGCAGGGGCTGCTGACCCTTGTGGACCCCCACATTGCCATGGCGCTCTGCCTGGGGGCAGGGCATCAAGTCCACTTCCTTTGCTGGGAGACAGAGTTAGGGGTTCTGGGGCCCAGAACAGCACAGCAAAGGGGGTTTGGAGGGGCCACAGCTGCACAGAGCAGGCAGACAGTGGTGAGGGTCCATGGGCTCCCGGGACTGTGGGAGAGCTCAGGTCAGCGCTGCTTGGGGGTTGCAGAGAGGCCCCACTGCTTGTGCTGCTGCAGGGGACAGGCTAGAGATTGTGGTCTGCCGCTCTGCTGTGCCACTCCCGGACTGGCTGGTATGGAGCAGGCTGGCAGGGACTAGTGGCAGCTAGCCACTCAAGCCAGGGCTAGATTTTGAGGATCCAAGGGGCCTCCCTTTAGTCTGGAGCAAGGGGCTCCCACCCCTAAAAGCCCCTGCCTTAATCTGGCCCTGCTTGGGTGTCATTTCAAATAGCTTTACTACACCTAATGGGACAGAATGAATAATATCATGAGACTGGACTAATGAGTATAATCCTGTGTATAATTTCTGGTCTTTAGCCTGAGCGCTAGCCATGCTGTCTTTTTCAGTTCCTGACTTTGAAGGATCAAGAAATAAAAGCTGTCCGTTATGTATTTCAGGCAGCGGAGAAAGCATGTGCAATGCCAGCTGGGTTCTACTGGCAGACAGTAGAGACTGATGAAAAATATTGCCCAAGCAGTAGTGACATTGGGGCCAGCACAGATGTAGACACTGAGGTAAAAAGCTCCTTTCTGACTTGCAAAATGAAGCGGGAAGCTGAGGGATGATCAAAACTGGCATGAAATGTTTGAATTCATGAGATGGGTACAAAAAATCAAATTTTAAACATTTCTTACTCAGATCTGAATATGCCAACCTGCCTTTGATGTCCTCAGTTTTCCTGTGCGTGTTGCTTTGAGCCTGAAGAGATTAAACTCTGAAATGGATGGGCTGGAGAAATAGCTGTTAACCAGGTGCATAGATATCTGCAGTGGCAGACTCATTTTGGAACCCCAAACCAGCTTGCCTGTGTACTGATATGCCACAGAATGTTACTTGTACAATAAAAAACTGAATAAGTCTGATTCATTTGGGGAGGCTTTAAAACTTCATCCTGAACTTAATCTAAAGATCCAGATGTTTTAACTTTCTTTCAGCCAGATGGACAAGCGGCTTAGAATGATTTTGATTCAACACTCACGGCTTGATCCTGCCAGGTGCTTTGTGTCAAACAATAGGCTCTGGGGGGCACTCACCACTTAAGATCAGAAAGTGACTTAACAGTTGTGGCTGGTTCAGGAACGACCTTGTTGGGCTTCTAGGATGCTGCTTCTAATCCCTTTGTGCTGGAAAAAGAGCTCTTCACAGTCTGAGGTGTTGATTAGGATGCACCTTGAGTTGAGAAAATATAAAATGGGATGATCCTTGAAGCTTCCTCTGCTTTACACAAAGTTGTTCAGCTATTCACATTTCCACCCAGTATGAGGAATAACTTACTTCCTTGTTTGCAAGGGCTTTGCAAGAGATTTTATAGGGCACAAGCAGTGTTCCCTCTAACTTTTCATAGGCTGTGTGCACAAAAAATTTCTTATGTGCAGTTTTTTGCAACCAGTGTCCAAACCAGTGCACACTCCGGTGAGTGTGGTCAAACTTGTGAGTGCAGCGAAGTGTGTATAATGCAAATAATGTCTAAATTTTATTTTGATATGGTGATAAAGTGATTTTATAAATTACAAAACCTTATTTGAAACATGCTACTTGAAATCGCCTTCTTAAAGTAGCATAAAAATATTAGCACTGTTGAATTTTTTTGTGCATGCTTTATTTTGTCATGTGCACGGGTCTCACAACCTGTGTGCATGCGCACACGTGCACAGCTTAGAGGGAACATAGGGAACAAGGGCTATGTCTACCCTGGGGGGCTATTTTAAGTCAGTTTAAGAAGACTGACTTTAAGTCGACTTAAAGGTGAACTTGTTAAATTGCCTGAGGAGTATGTCTACGACATACCCTGAGCCCAGGCTCGGGCCCCGCCCCCAACCCCACCCCAGGGGTGTGACCCAGCTCCCAGCCCCTTGCCGCAGGTGGGGGGGGGGGGGGGGCTGGGAGCCAGCTCCTGCCACCAGTGCCAAAAGGAACGGAGCCAGATCTGCCCCAAGTCGCTTGCTGCAAGCTTGGGGATGGTGGAGGCAAGCAGCTTGGGGCCGGATTGGGCTCCGAGTCACTTGCGGCAAGCGACTTGGGGATGGATCCAGCCCTGTGCTGCTTGCCACCGGTGGCAGGAGCTGGCTCCCAGCCCCCGCCACGAGTGGCAAGGGGCTGGGAGCCAGATCAGGCTTCCTGCTCCTTGCTGCTTGTGGCTGGGGCCGGATCAGGCCCTGAGCCTGATTGGGACCCCGGGCAGGGTCCAGGGCCCCTTCCTGCCCTCAAAAGTTGACTTAATGCTTAAGTTGACTTTCAGGGCAGGAGTTATTAAGTCAACTTAAGCAAATGCTTAAGTAGACAATAAATTCTGAATGGGTCCTTAGCACCTTAGGTCGACTTAAGGCAGGTTAAGTTGAACTATGGTGCCAGTGTAGACATACCCAAGGTTATTGAAAAATGCTTTCTTATTAGCCAGTCTGAGCAATGGGCTAATATCGGAAGAATTATAATGAAATCAATGGGGAAAATAGGACTTTTTTTGTGCAGTTAGAATAGACTCTTTTTATTACTCAGGTAGATTTATAACTTTGTTTATCATAATGCTGTAAGGCTCATTATGTGGTTATGCAGGAATAGCATTTGGTAACTTCATTTAAAGTGTCCAGTAATCAGTGGCGTCGCTAGTGTTGGGCACGCCGGGGCATGTGCTCTGGGTCCCAACACTGGTGCCCCGGATCTCTGGCCCAATTGGGCCGGGGATCCGGGGCCCGATCTCCAGCCAGCTGCGGTGGCAGCAGCGCCGTCCCCAGCCGGGGATCCGGGGCCTGGCTCGCCGCCCGGCAGGCCCCACCTCTGGCCAGGGATAGGGCCAGGGGGAGCTCACGCCGCCGTGAGCAGCTCAGCCGTGGTGCGGCCAGAAGCGGCTGCTGGAAGCTGGGCCCGCACCCGCGCCTGTGGCGGCAGGCAGCCAGGCCCCCGATCCCCGGCCAGGGACGGGGCCGCCGCGGCCGCCAGCAGCCAGACCCCTTATCCCCACTGGGGGTCCGGGGCCTGGCCACCAGTGGCCATGGTGGCCCCGTCCCCAGCCAGGGATCGGGGGCCTGGCCACCCGCTGCCGCTTCTGGCAGCGCCATGCTGCGGCCTAGCCGCTCGCGGCTGCATGGCCTCTCCCTGGCCAGGGGGTGGGGCCTCTCCCTAGGGCATGGGGCCTCTCCCCAGGGGGCGGGGCCTGCCTCTGGGGGCGGGGGTTGGGCCCGTGCCCCGGGTCCATTCCCCCCCCCCCCCCCAGCAACGTCTCTGCCAGTAATGATGAATTAATTTGGCATTCACTGAAGCAATGAAGTTCCTTCTTGAGAATAGCATTTTGTACAGAAGAGGGACAAACTGTAGGCCAATATACCCATGCTGTGTGGAAAGAAGTCAGACCTTTCCATGACCATGAATTTCAGAAGAACCCAGGTTCTTACATTTAAGACAGGGGTGTCAAACATATGGCTTGTGGGTGGAACTTCTTCCATTCAGCCCACAACTGCACTCTATGAGACTATATTCTCTCCCCAACGGAGAATGAGAGTGTGGTCTCACAGTATCACAGAGCACAGTCTCACATGCCCAGCACACCATAATGACACGATAACATACAGTTCTTGAGGCACTGCAGCGTCACTGGGTATGTGAGACTGTGCTCCACGAGACCACACTCCCTCCCTAGCAGACAGGGCTTGTTCTACCCATGAGCCACTGGTTTGGTGGGCCAATGGTTAGGAGCACCAGGAGTGGGGAGGGCGAGCCCAGAATCTGGACACTGCGGTCCTGCCCCTCCCCTGAGCCAGCCACTCCACTCCTGGAGGTGGAGCAGGCCAGCCCATGGGCTGGACTCTGCTCTCTCACCCCACCTCTGGCAAGCCCTCCCCACCTCTAGGGAGGAACAGCCAGCCCAGGGGAGGGGTGGGAGAGCAGAGCCCTGCCTCTGGGCTGGCCAGCTCTGCCCCTGAGCCAGCTGTTCCCCACCCTTGGGGCAAGGTGAGCTGGCCCAGAGCAGAGGCTGGGTTCTGCGCACACACACTCATGCCCGCAAGGGGCACAAAATGGTATGTGCGGACCACTTGAAGAACATTTAAGTCAAATCTGGCCTGCCACAGCGAATAAGTTTGACACCCCTGATTTAAGGTACGTTCTGAGTAAAACAAGAAATATCCCCTTACAGGAGAGTGAAAAACAGAACTGGAAAGCAAAAAAGGAAGAGGTTTCAGAATGATTTTCTCTCCTATTCAGAAACACAGATGAATATATTCAGTACATAGCTGGATGTCTTTCAGTACTCTTTATCTAAAGATGGACTAATTTGGATTAATCTAGGGGAAAAAATGCTGTTAAAATATATTACAAGATACCTAGTGTACCTGCTTTTGATTTTGGAATTCCTAAAAATATAGACTTTCAGGTGTCTAGTCTAATATTATTTTAAAGGATTTCTTTGATACTTAAAGGTAAACAGTGCCTTAGATAAATGTCATTCCTTGCCCCAAAGAATTAATACAAGGCAGAGGACAGTAGTTCAAATCACAAAAGGCATTATGTTATTAATTATTCTTATTTCTGACTGTGCTAATGCCAAAGGGGCCTGTTGTGTGAGTGGTGCACAAATACAGAGCAAAGAGAGTACCTGCCCTAAAGATTTTACAGTGTAAGTAAGGGTATATCTACACTTATTGAGGTGTGTATAGTACAGACTGCACACCCAGCTAATGCAAGGATAAATAACATGGCTTAGGCAAGCAGAATAGAAGCAAGGCCTTACCTGCCTGAATCCCTAGAGCAGGGGTCTCAAACACGCAGCCTGTGGGGTGCATGCGGCCCCTAAAGCTATTTCCTGTGGCCCACAGTGACACAACCCTTACCAATATTTTCAATATCATTGTATGGAAAGGTTTCAGTGGTGTGGCCCTCATGCTACCATACTAATCCTCATGCGGCCTTCTACTAGTCCTCATGTGGCCCTCGTGGTGATTTGAGTTTGAGACCCCTGCCCTGGAGGGTGTACCCTACAAGGCTGTCCACATGCCTTCCACATCTTCATTTGTATTTTTAGCAGTCTGGTGTCCTGCTTCTTCCCCGCTGCTGTAGCCTTAGTTTCCCCAGTTGAACAGGTCTGGATGAGAGGATGGGACAAAACAACAGGGAAAGTCTCCTGCAGCAAGGAGCTTCCCCATAGCCAGAGCCTTTTCCCACTACCTCCTTCCCACCACCAGAGCCTTTCCTTGCTGCAGTGAAGGGCTCCGGCAGCTCTCCACTGCCAGATCTTTTCCCCACCGCCAGAGCCTTTCACTTCTGCATGTAGTTACACGTGCAGTGCCTATGCTCCATGCCCCACTGCAGGTGTATAGATATAACCTAAGGCATGGGAATTATAGAAGAGAAGAGAAGACATTTTGTTGTACATCTGATGTGCAGTGATACTCAGACAGAGACTTGTGAGCCACAAGTAGCTCTTTAATACCTCTCCTGCAGCTCTTTGCAGCACATGATTTTAAAACAGTGTGATTTAATTATTAACCAATCAGGGTGCTTTTATGATGTCATTAACCACTTGCAGTTGATAAGAATAATATATAAACTAAATGTTCCTCCTTGCATGCTATTAATACAGCTCTCTAGTAAATAAAATAATAAATTCACACTATTCTGGCTTTTTGGGTAATGCTGATTATGAAGCTGGCTTCTCAGCCATTGAGCTCTGAATAGCTCTGCTCTAGAGAGAGAAATCTCACAACTGTTATTAGGAACATTAGAAGCTATCTGATCCATTCCTCCATTGCAACAAAGGAGGAGTCCTGTGGCATCTTAAAGACTAACTCATTAGGGCTTCATGTTTGTTTTGTTGAACCAGACTAACACGGCTACCCCTCTGGAATTCCTCCATTACATTTTCTACCTTGCTGTTCAGGTTGCTGTGGCAGTGCTGTTTGAAACCCTACTCCAAATGCCTTTGGCTGTCCATCACATGTTACAGCAGATCCTCTACTCTGGTTTGGATGTCTGTGGGCTCCGCCTGCTCTATCCACAGCACAGCATGCTGCTCTCTAGCACAGGTAAGGCCTCATCTATGCTCAAAAGGAAAAGAACTTCAAGAGGGATATGAGGATGATTACAACAATCAAGTGTTTCTCTTCTCCTTAGGGAATCAGATTCTACCCTGTCCTTTCATATTTGTTCCTGGTGATAAATTTTGGCAAGTTTTTTTGCCATGTCCTCTATTTCTGCTCCTTGATACTCTTCATGTCATCACACTAACATTCTCTCTGGTCTTTATTTCTCTGTAGATAGCTTCCCAAATTGTTATACTATTTTTGGGTATGTGAGCTAGTGGCTTGAGCAATGGACTGGGTGTCAGGACTAGAAGTGAATAAACCCTGCATGGTTAGGTTCTTGTGAGTTCTGCTCAGAGTTAATCCCCTCTGGTTCTTCTTGAGTTTTAATTCCAAAAAGCTTAACCTTCTCCCTCCAACTTCTATCCTGGTGGCTCAGGAAGCTGCAAAATCTGTTATTGCTGAGCTAGCCATTCCCCTGCTGCTCTGTATGGGGACCCACCATCCAGAATGTCATGGTTTTGCCAAATAGCTGCTGCCACCTCTTTTAACTTTGGTGGACACTGAAGGGAAAATGAGGCACCAAAGGTAAAGCCAAACATGGATACCTGCAGTTAGACACTTACACCTTGATCCTCAAAGGTATTTATGTGCCAAATTCTGACTGAATTCAGTGGGAGCTAGGGGCACAAATACCTCTGAGGATCTGGGCCCTAAATCCATAACTTTAAACAGCCATGTTTATAAGTAACAGCCTTAGCTGCTCAGTGCCTTGGTTTCCTCATTTGTAAATTAGGTATAATAAAACCCACCTCTCAGAAAGTGTGCAAAGCTCAGTTAAATCTGGTCACAGCAACCTGGCCCCCCAAACTACATGGACCCAACCCAAATTAGGCATGTTTTTGTGGAGGCTGTGCAAGAGTGTTGACCAGACCACAGAAGCACCCTTGGCTCCTTCTGCTTTGCTTTTCTCCTCACTCACTGAGCTGTGGGAGAACCTGGGCTTTTCTGCAATGAGAAACAGCTGTTAGCCTGGCAAAAGTGGGAACTAGAGGAAGCTCTGGGAAACTGTCAGTCATCTAGGGTGAGTAATGAACTGGAAATAGACCTGGAGTGTAATAAATGAACCTGGAAAAGGGTCATTCCATGTGTTAGTCAGCCATGTTTATCTTTCACAGACAAGCTGCCTTCTTCTTATGCTCCAGAGGCTGGCAAGACACCGCCTGTGCTGGCTTTGGGCTTGAGAGGGCCAAATGCACAAAGCGCCTTGCAGGATATCATAGGGCCCTCGGATCCACAGCTGGCCAGCAGGACAGATTGCAATTCCATCAATGCCATCTATTGCAGAAGCCGAGCCGAGCCCCTCACCTATCTTCCCCATGCAGAAAGCCGTGTGCATAAGGAGCTGTGCTTCTTGTTTGGTGGGAGAGTGTCCTGTGACGGGGTGCTTCATGTTGGTGTCCAGAATCCTGCCTTCAAATATAGCAAATCAAGGTGACAAACCTGGACTCCACACTTCTGAGACCCCAGGATTCTAGTGGGAGGGATTCAGGACTTAGACCAACAGAGGGAACCACATGTGACAAGCAGGTTTTGTCAGTCTTCTCACCTCAATCCTCAGCAGAGGGGCCCAGCTAGAGGCAGTGTAGGATGGGAGCACAAGTTGATTTCTCACTTTAAAATGCATTACTCTTAGTGTTTGCAAAATTGGTCTGTTTCTTCTGGAACCATGCTGCATCCTCTGCAACTGACAAGAATGTATGAAAACAAAGTGGTGGAGAAGAAGGCCCTTCACCCTGGTGATCAGTGTGAGGAGATGACAGTGAGACTGGGACTTATTTGAGGTGATGGAAACTTGATTCTCCAGTGTAGAGTTTCTGTCATCTCAAATACATCCCAGTCTGAATTCAGCCTACCTTTCCTTGTGGTATACGAATACGGTCACATAACTCCAAGATCCTTGGTCAGTTCAAACAGGTATTTGAAAGAGCAGCCCATGTTCTTTAAAGAACTTCGGGTGCTCAGTTTGTGTATAACACTGATGTTAGCCTGTAATGCTCTCTGTCTTTGCCTTACTGGAAGAGGAGATTTGCTAAGGGAAGGCAATTTGGCATTGGCTTGGAAGAGAAAAAGTTCCCTAAAAGAGACAAGGGTAATGGCTCCTGCTCAGCTCCCTGAGGAACCTGCTCTTCAGCCCTCTTCAAATAAAATCTGCAGCTATAGGGAGGAAAAGAGAATGGTGAGTTTGCAGCTCTTGGACTCTCCCTGAGCTCTGCATGCAGCTGATCTCTGCAGCTTTCTTCTTGATGAGGATGAATGCAGTTCCCCAGCCTGAAATGTCTACTTCCCTCCCTGTCTTATTGATTCCCTAAAAAAACAAGGAGTTGGTGGCACTTTTGAAGAGTAACAAATTTATCCCATCAGAAGTAAAGTGAGGTTTTCTCCCACGAAAACCCATGAGATAAATTAATGTGTTAGTTTTTAAAAGTGCCACCAGACTCCTTGTTTGCTTTGCTGAACTAGACCAACACAGCTAGTACCTCTTTGGAACATACAGATTCCCTGGCACAGTCTAAGACAAAAACAGCACAAAGAGGGAAATCAGTTTCAAGCCTGTATATTGAAAAAGCAGGACATGCTGGTTCTCAGGATGTCATGAGGATGGATCAGTTCTGTAGAGTAGTGTCACTAAGAATGGACCTGGGGTGGGAAGCAGAGCAATTCCCCTGTCTCCACAATGGCCTCTTGAAGCCATATCCCTTGGGGAGTGGGGCCCAGAGTGGACATCTGCCAACAGAGCAAGCAGCTAGGATTTGAAATTCAGTTGGTCTTGAGATCCTTCTGTAGGTTTCTCCATGAAAGGGGTGATTTGGTTCCTCTTAATGTTACCCTGCTGAACTACAACTTGCTGAGATTCACTTTATTCTAGATGGGCAATATTAGACGTATCTATGTCATAACCTGGAAAATTTCATCTGTCACCCTAGCCCCAGGATGGGGATTAGAAGGCACCTGGGTCAAGTGCCTCACTGCACTGAGGCAAAGTACCCCTATTCTGAGTTAATTCCCTTGTTCATTGAGGGTTGTTTCCTCCCATAATGTTATTTGACCTAGCTTAGCTGTGCAGGAGCTTTTGCACTGAATCAAATTAGCAGTGTTTGGCTTTAAGACTTAAAAAAATTCCCTGTGACAAAGACTCTTTTCTTCCCAAGGGTCCTTTGTCCTCTTATTAATAGGAAACCCAGTTACCTTAGTGTAACGTAGTGAAACTAAAGAAGGAGGCTGGACAGAGCTTGGTCCACTACAACAGAAACATTTAGCTGGCAAGAGTACATAAACTACATTTCCAAACTCAGTTGATCGGGAAAATCAGCAGCTCTTATTGCCATCCACCTGCATATTCAGAACCTCTTGAGCAAATGGGATTGATCAGGCAGGCTTGCATGAGTGGTATGTGCTACACAGTCCTGGCCACATGATTAAGATTGCAATTTGCATTTTTGTCAGTCCTTTGGCCTTTGAAACCACAACTTGTGTTTGTTTGTTTTTTTTAAACTATAATGAGAAGTTCACAGTGCCATAATTATTTCCTGTCTAGAATGAAGGAATTTTGGATATTTTACTGCCTGGCCTAGCTTATAATAGCATTGAAACCGCTTCTTCCCAGTTCCAGTTTGATTAAATATTCACCAGTGAGCAGCAGATTCAAAATATCATTGGATGGGAAGAAGATTTGAGATGTGGCCCAACATTTCTCAGTTCCTAAATTCCCTTGCCAAGCTGACCGCATCGCATTAGCCACTTTAATTGAATAGAGAGAGCCAGAGAGAGCAGCTGCAGTGTAGAAAATATCCAGGCCATGTGCAAACCTAAGATGCCTTGAGGTGGCCCAAGTGCTGATGTCACAGTCAGGGGATTGAAGTGACACATTCAGTAAAGCACTTTTACAAAAGCAGCTCCTTCATTTTGGGTTTAAAGGTAAAGCTGGTAAGAGCCAATGCCTGGATCTAATCTTAACAACTTTCAGTATTTCTGTTGTTTTTCCTTAGACTTCAGAGTCCTTCATCTGCCAGAGCAAACCCTGACCGAGGAAGGGGTGATCTACAAGACATGGTGTTGTCCAGACTTCCAGCAACACTTGTCTCAACCACCAAAGGTGACTAAGGAACAAACCTTGAGGTTTTACACATGTTCCAGGATCTTCACTATAGCAGAGAGTGCTAATGATTATCTTATCCTGCTACACCTGCTCAAGGGGTGTGTCTACACTGGAGCCTTAGGTCGACATAACCTGCCTTAGGATAACCTAAGGAACTCCCTGCCTAAATTTAGAATTTACTAAGTCAACTCAAGCAGTTGCTTCAGTAGACTTAATAACGCTGCCTGGAAGGTCCACTTAAGCGTTAAGTTGACTTAATAAATTCGAGTTAAAGCAGTGTAGACCTGCTGGGACCTGGGCCCCATCCCCTGCTCCACCCACAGGACCAATCTGGCTCCGGGGGCCGATTCAGCTTTGGGGGCCCAATCCAGCCCCTGCCACTGCCAGCAAGCAGCAAGGGGCCGGCTCCTGCACCACACCACTTGCCAGAGGCAGCAGAGGCCGGCTCTGAGCCCCTTGCCACTTGCTGACAGCGGCAGGTGCCAGATTGGGCCCCCAGATCTGGATCAACCCCTGGAGCTGGATTGGGCCCCCAGAGCCAGATTGGGCCTGGAGACAGGGCGGGGGGGGGGGTAGGGCCTGGGCCCAAGGCTGGATCTGTACTAGAGGGCTCTGCCCTCTAGTGTAGACGTAGCCAAGGAGTCCTGTCCCCATTCCCTTCCTCAGTGCTGGGTCCTGGCCAGGGAGACAAGAGTCAGGAATTAGTTTGTGAAACATGTTGTGTTTCTTTCCCATTGAAACAACAGTAGAATGTTGTAACTCTCCCTGTCCACTCCATGTGACTGGCTACTACAGCCCTGCTGTATGGATGCTGATCTCAAAATGTTTTATAAACTTTTTTACTGTCCAACATTAAGCAGTGATAGGAAGGCTCAAGGTTATTTTAAATAGATGTTGGTTTTACTTGGTTACATGGCAAACACCAAAAAGTCTTCATTCAAGTAAAAAATATATTTATAAAATATGAGAAGGAACAAGATATTAAAGCAGACATTTAGACTGGAACTGTGGCTGAGTGATTGTGCAGAACAAATTCAGTCAAAACCTTTACATCCTTTCTTCTTTTTGGAGGCAAAATGTCAGAGTCTTATTTTCAAAACAGCCTTTGTTCTTTGATGACAAGGAGATGGTCATTTTTACCCTCAGTCCTGATGTATAAAGGGCATTTACTTTTTCTGTTCTTAACAAACTGAGCAAGACAAACTGGAGGAGAGACAGGATAGGAAGACAGGTGAAATACAGCTTTTGTAATGTTTCTTGGGTGGTTGGTTAGTTACTAGTGGATGCTTTTTGCTGACAAATTGAGCACAGCTCCTGCTGCTTTGAACCTCATTTATAGGGTTACCAGATGTCAGGCAAAAGGAGGACATGTCCTCCTTTTTACCTTCACATCCTCCATCCAGCAGGTATTTTCAAAATACATGATTTTGTCTGGCTTTTTACTTACAGGGGTTAAAGTATGCTGGAACGCCCCGGAACACCTTATTTTTAGGGAGAAGCATTCCAGGGCCCCCTAAAAACAGAAGAATATTACATTAATACTCAATTTTCTCCATGTGTCCTCCACTGTCCTCCTTTTCCTGCTTCTCCTCCTTTCCATGTTTTGGTGTCTGGTAACCCTACTCATTTAGGATCTAGTCAGGGATATCATCTAAGTTGATCTTTTCTTCTTAGACAAAATGGGCTTTGATAAATAGAGCTTCAGGATCTGATGAAAAGCCAAGATAGTGACAGAGAGGATAGAAGGAAAGAAAGTGGGGGGGTGGAGGGGGTGGAGATGAGGGCAGAAAATAAAACCAGAAAAAGGAAAACAATGCAGCAGGATCTTAGGTTCTTGTAAACAAAGTTCCTTGAACAAAATTAAGGCCAGTCAGCCTTCCGCTCTGGATGAAAGTCCTTAGATGAGCTATGATAAATTGCAATAACAGAATTTTGGGGGGTGAGCTGGGCTACAAAGTGGTATGAGGTATGAGATGGAGAGCTGAACTGAACTTGTCTTTTTTAAAAGTCTCGTTTTAAGAAACCCAAAAAGCAGACATGTAGGCATCATAGTTCATCCCCCTCATTACACCAGCTTTGGTCTGTTAATTTCCAGTTCCACATCTTCAACTTTTATGAAGCATAATTTCAGTAATCATTGGAGTATATCAACATGGACTTTTTGATTTAGATTAATCCCCCTCCTTTGTCTGGTTCTCTTACACTTGGAGAACATTCAGTGTTGTAAACAACTTGATCTGTTTTTCATGGCTATTGTAACATCTTATGATTTTTCACATACTTGTTACATTTGAGCTCACAGTAAGAGATACATGTTATGGGTCCAATAGATCTTCTAGGCCAGAGGTCTTCAAACTTAGGGTCAGGACCGAATACTGGGTCTCAGATCCTCAGGCGCTGGGCCATGGTGCCCCCTGCTGGTGCTGCCAGAGGACTGGAGTGCCTTGCTCAAAGATGTGATTGTTGGACCACAGGCATAAATGATTTTTTTCAACTGAGTCCCATGGAAAAAAGTTTGAAAATCACTGTCCTAGGCCATGCCTAAGGGAATCTAGAACAGGCACCCTTTATTCTTGGGGCCTACTCAGTGATGGAACAATTCTATGTGCAGGTTAATAGTGTCCTTGAACTGCATATCTACCTAACTACAGATGTCTACCTGTTGTCTTCAGAGCTTCCTTTAAAATCATACAGGGCGTGGGGTTAAATGGTTTAGACAACCCCACATACATGTTTCTGGCTTTTCTCAGTCCAGAAATCAGTTGGCCAACCAGTCAGTTGGAAAGATGCATGGAGAGCAGCTAATATTAACTGACTCCTCTGCTATCGCAGAAACCCATGCCTTCTTTTCAGATGTAGTCTCCAAGTTTTTGCATTCCCACTAAACAGCTGGCTGAAAATGTACTCCAGTAGCCCTCTACAGGAGTAGCAGCTACCGAGGAAGTGGGAACCAATAAAACTTGTCTATCTGGGAAATCTGTGCTCAGGAGAGTGTGTGAGACAGCTGGACCATTGGGCCCCATGGTCCCCTCCACTGGGGTCAGGGACAGCAAATTCTTCTGCCTTCTCCCAAGGAGGACTGGTTTTGAGATTGTGCCAGTGGAGAACTGCTGACCTGACTCTGCTCCCCAGAACTAAAGGTAGCTCTGCAGGGGAGACTGAGAGTGTGGGAGCCCTCCAACAAGCAGAGAGAAGCCAGTAGAGATGTGGGGGAGGAGGATGCTCTGGCATATAAAAGAGGAAATTAAATTGCCAAAAAGGATTCAAGGGGAGAATGGAAGCAGGAGCCAGAAAGATGAGAAAGGAAGGGCAAGCAAGGTAGAGAATGAGAAGAAGGAAGATAGAGGTCAAGAAAAGGCAAGGCTTACCTTTTAAATGCATTCAGTATAAGTATGTATGTTAATGCCAGCATCTCAGCAGGTTCCTCTGGCAGACGCCCTCATCTTTGTACACTCAGGGGTGGGGATGACCATAGGTGGTGATGGTTATTAGAATGAGCTAGGTTTCTTGTTTCCCTTAGTTTTTCTGGCCCCTGATGATTCACATGTCCTGTGGGCTGCTAAGCTGCCCCCCACTGTGCTTCCATCTGTGGCTGTTGGGCAGAGGAAGTTGCATCAAACCTTTGCTCTTCAAATAAATGGATGAATCATGCCTCTCAGAAGAGATGCTGAAGAACTTCTTGGGGTGGGGGTGGGGGGCTGCTATGCACAAATACCAGGGAGAGGAACCACCATACTCCCTGGAAGCATCTGGTGAAATAAGCCTGCTGCACCCTCCCTCAGGGTGGTCCCCTCCAGCATACCCCCTTGTGTCCTGGCCAATAGCCTCTACACCTCTCCTTAGTTCCTTTCAATCGACTACCAGGTTTATTACATTTCTACAGAGGGTGACATACTTTTTTAGTTGCCCCATATCACTCTGCTCTTAGTCCTAGAAGAGTCCTGGTGAGCTCTTTGTCCTGGATCAGGAAATTTCCCAGTGCTTTTCCAGGAGTGGGGGCTGTGCTACAGTCACTCTCCCTCTCCATATAGCAGAAGCCCCAACCCTCTTTCTTGGACCTGGGTTATAATTTAGCTGCCAACTTCTCCTTCAGCTGACCCCTTTTTCCTCAGAGTACAGCGATCCAGCAGGCACTCTTGTGCTGGCCTCTCTCTACTAAGTCCCAGCCCTCCACAAACCTTCATGCTCCTTCCAGCATCTGCTGACATCTGCTTTCTCTTCAGGAAGAGACAGATCCCCTTCTCCCTAGTCATCCCCAGTCTGTTGGGGGAGATGGGACCATGCCCCACCCTCTCTGTAAGGCTCCTGGCCTCAGGCCCTTAAGATACTGTGACCAGATTTCCTTCCAAGCACCATTCATTCCTGTGATTACTTCTCTTACCATCTCCCCGGTAGGTTTTTATATCAGACTTTTCAAATCCTGGTGGACTAACCTTTAAGTTGCAGACTATCCTTTAAATTGCAGACTATCCTGTCACATACCCGTACAGTGTGCACAGTGCAATTGCATTACAGCACCCATCTGTTGCAGCTTTGTGTCACATTTACTCAGAAAGACAAGGTGGGTCAGGTAATATCTTGTAGTAGACCAACTTCTGTTGGTGAGAGAGAGAAGCTTTCCAGCTACATAGAACTCTTCTTTAGGTCCATCCTACACTGAACTTCAGTAGATATGCTTGTTAATTTCAGTCCCATATTCATTCCAAAATAGGGTTTGTTTGTTTGTTTGTTTTTAAAAAAGATACAATTTTAACTAGAGATGGGCCAGTAGCTTATTTGTACCCTGCCCATGTCTCTGAAATTTTCCAGTTCAGACACAACAGGCCCAACAGTAGATCCAAACTGATTTTGATCTTACAAACTAACCCCCTACTGAGACTTTGCAAAGCTCAAACTATCCCATTGCTTCCTGCTGTCATTTATTGTTTCTTTCTCTCTTGCTGTTGGTTTGTTTTGAAACACTGCAATTCACTATGTTGATAAGGATATTGGAAAACCAAAGGGACTGGGAATGGAGTACAGTACCATCTGCTTTCAGGGTCCTGGTGAAAATCCAGTGAAGGCCAGCAGTGAACAAAAATACACCGGATAACTGTTCAAAGACTAACGTGTGCTGGGTCTCAGTCCAGCTCCTGGAGGACAGATGTCCATATCACAAAGTACAGAACCACAGTAAACATTTCAGTCTCAGTAGAAAAACCAGGCAATGACTGGGTATGAAAACAAAACTACATTTTCACCCATGCTTCCGCTATAGTCTGGTACAGAGAAAATCTGTCTAGAGCTGACACTTTGTATGGGACATCTTATCAATGCCTCTTCCTGGCCTATTAAAGAGGCCAGATTGTTTAATGATTTCAGCAAAGGGCTAGGAGGCTAGACGTCTGGGATTCTAAGTCAACAGTGTAACGCTGTTGCAAAAAAAGCAAACACCATTCTGGGATGTATTAACAGGAGTATTGTAAGCAATTCCTGAAAAGTAATTCTTCCACTCTGCTCCACCCTTAATAGGCCTCAGCTAGAATATTGTGTCTGGTTCTGGGTGCCTTGTTTCGGGAAAGATCTGGACAAAATGGAGAAAGTCCAGGGGAGAGCAACATGGATGATTAGAGGTCTGGAACACTTGGCTTATGAGGGAAGATTGAAAGAGCTGAGTTTGTTTAGTCTAGGAAAGAGGAGACTGAGAGGGGACATCATAACAGTTTTCAAGTACCTAAGAGGTTGTCATCGGGGGGGGGGGGGGAGAAAAATTTTTATCCTTAAGTACTGATGATAGGACAAATTAAATTGCAGCAAGGGAGATTTAGGTTGGACATTAGGAAAATATTCCTAACTGTCAGAGTGATTAATAACTGGAATGAGTTGCCTAGGCAGGTTGTGGAATCTCCATCATTGGAAGTGTTTAAAAGCAGGTTAGACAAGCACCCGTCAGGGATAGTTTAAGAGGGTACTTGGTCCTGCTGTGAGTGCAGAGGACTGGACTTGATGACCTCGCATGTTCTTTTCTGGCTTCTATGATCCAAGAGGAACCACTGTCTCACTCTAACTCTATCTTAGAAAACCCAGCCATACAACAATTGGAGAAGGAATTCACAGATCACTAGACAGATCTGAGCCAAACTTTCCAGAAAAAATGTTTTCTCAGGAAGATCATTGATGACGGTGTGAATCCTGCCATCCTGGCTTGGTTTGGAGAGGCAGCTATATGTAGGTGTGATAGGACAAACAAGGGCTGATGCTGAACACAGAATCTAGTGTCACCCTCTGGGTTGGTCTTGAAGTTGGCACTGACTACATTCACGAGGTTTCCCGCAAAGATGGAACAATTGCCACAAAAATAACTTGATGCCCTTCTCATCTTTGGTTTAATCCAGGGGATGTCATTCTGGTAGCATCACCTGCTGTGCCTCCTCATGCATATGGAGATGTAATTTCAACCTGTACTCAGAGAGGGTTTACTCTACAGGGAACCAGGCAGCTGCAACTTTCTCCCAAGCAAGCCATCATGCTCAGCATGACAACAAGTCAGGTATGGGACTGAGGGTTACCTACATCATTAATGTGGAAATCAGGCATATCCACTAGTGCTCCTGATAAAACCTACAATGTAGCTGCAGCAGGTTGGGCTGATTCCAATCTCAATGTTTTTGATTTTGATATGGCATGACATGCATCTTGCAAGTGGGCTTTCAGGATATTGAAAGCAGCCCAAAATAGCTGTGGGGCTGGTGTGTGACACAACCACGTTGTGAGGATGAGGCATGACGGTCACATGCTGTGTATCATGACACTGCTGAATGCGTGGTGAGCTACAGTCACAATATCACAAGGCTGATGTCACAGTCAGCTCATCTTCAGCCAAGAGGACAATGTTTTACATGTCACACTCCTGTAGGCCTCAGGTTAACAATGCCAGGTTTATCATGAAGAGGCAATGTTAATTTATGTGACTGTTGTAACAGCTGATCCCAACATGAAATCATCTCACTGGCAATTCCAGTTTAGAACTGGATCTGCTTTTGCATCAGTAATAGCATCTGCTCTGAAAAGGGGATAGATATTCTGTCAAGTTGTCCTGAGACTATCTGAGACTCATTTTTTTCAAATACTGTACTACCTCCATCAGAGGGGAGACAAGCTTAAATTTAAGGGTGAGAGTGATATTGACAGTCTCGAATCAGCCACAGATGAATCCCACTCTGTGACATGGACAAGGCCTATGGAACAGCTATCAGTTACTGAAGGAAAATCATGTTTCTATAGCAATGAGCTTGCTTCATGCTGGAGCTGTTATGGCAGGGGTCAGCAACAGTGGCTCTGGAAGCCTCATGCAGCTCTCTGATTGCCCCCTTGTGGCTGCCTGGCAACTGCTCCTGGGAGCCAGATGTGCAATAGCTCTCCCCTCTCCCTGAACCAGTACCCTGGCCATGGAGAGCAAAAGAGAGCTGGGGGCGGGTGAAAGAGAAGGAAGGGGGAAGGGGAGGGAAAGCAGAGGTGGGAGAGGGGCTAAGTAGAAGGCTAGGTGAAAGAGGGGATGCCTGCAGCTGCACATGGCCCTGTGCTCAGGGAAGCAGTGTTGGCCAGGTGGCTGCTCAGCCCTGGTTTGGAGGGGAGTTCTGGCCGTGACTGCCAGGCCGCCTTTACTTGGAAGTTTCTATCTTGCAGATTTAGCAGTCTTCACAGTTCCATCAAATAATAGCTGCCCACCCTACCCCCCACTCCCCTGCACTGGGCTAGGCAGCCACAGCCATGGCTGCTTCCCTGCACCCCCCCCCCACAAACCCTGGTATCCTTGTCTGCGGCTGTCTAGCCCCCTTAAGTCGGGGGCCAGGCATTTTGGCTACAGTAGCCCTGTCTGTGGAGCAGGGTCAGGTGTGCTGGCTGTGGCTGGCCGAGCCCAGCTCAGCACTTGGGACCCCCTGGCACTGGAGTAGGGATGGGATGAAGTGAAGGAGTGGGGGTGGGGAGAAAAGGCAGGCTAGGGTGAGGAGATGTTGGGGGCAAACATGGTGGGGGTGGATGGAAGAAGAGGTGGTGGATTATGGGGGATGAGTCTGGCAGGTGAGATGGTGATTGTAAAACATGGACATCCATTCACAGATGATGATTATAGAAAGGAGTGCTTCATGGTAGAAACAGAGAAATTGTTTACAGACTTCCAAAACAAAAAAGAAGTCATTCAGAAATGTAAAGATATGCCATTGTCTGCAAAGACAGTTAAGGACTGATCAATAAAAATTGTCACAGTCATTAGCAGCCAACAGATCAGGGACAAACTCAGCTCCAGCCTACTCAATTGCGTGTGATGAATCATGTGATATTGACGACATAGCACAGGTTGCCCTCCTCTGCAGATATATGAATTCAGTGTGTCCCTAAGAAGAGCTCATTGAACTATTGTTGCTCAAAGGCCAAACATGGTGAGAGGATGTTTTAACAGCAATTGTAGATTGTCTGAAGGCCAAAGAAGTCAATACTAGCTATAGGGTCACTGTTGCAACTGATGGGGCACTGAGTATGAGAGGGGCACATAAGGGATTTGTGACACTGCTGCAGAAAATGTTGGATCAAAAGGTGATATCGTTTAACTATATAATCCGCCAAGAGGCCCTTTGCACACAAACATTTCCACCTGAGATCATGGAAGTAATTATCCTGGTTGTGCAAATTGCCAACAAAATAATGGCAAAAGGAATAAATCATCAACAGTTCTGCGAACTTCTGGAAGAGGTGAACTCTCAATATGCTGACCTGCTTTCATACAGTAAGGTACGCTGGCTAAGCTGATGTGATTTGCTGCCTGTCTTGAAGAAGTGAAGAAATTCTTGCATCAGAAAGGCCAAGAATACACGGAACTTGAAGAGCCTCTGTGGCTGCAGAAATTTTGCTTAATGGCAGCAGTGTCGCTGGCGCTGGGCACACAGGGCACGTGCCCTGAATCCCAGCGCCAGTGCCCCGGGTCTGGTGGGGCCCTGCCTCTCCCAGTCTCCAGCCTGACTGGGCCGGAGATCCAGGGCCCAGCTGCTTGTGGCCGCGGCAGCCCCATCCCCAGCCAGGGATCTGGGGCTCAGCCGACCACAGCCATGGAGACTGCTCCTGGCCCCGTCCCCGGCAGGGGAACTGTGGCCCGGCCGCCCATGGCTGCGGCAGCCCTGTCCCTGGCGGGGGATCCGGGGCCATGCTGCCCATGGCTATGGAGGCGGCTCCTGGCCCCGTACCCAGCCAGGGATCCGGGGCCCAGCTGCCTACAGTGGCAGCAGCCCTGTCCCCAGCTAGAGATCCAGGACTCAGCCACCCTTGGCGGTGGCAGCGGTGGCCCTGTCCCCAGCCGGGGATCTGGGGCTCAGCTGCCTGCGGCCGCGGAGACCGCTCCTGGCCCTGTCCCCAGCTGGAGATCCAGGGCTCAGCACCTCATGGCCGCTCCCAGCCCCATCCCTGGCTGGGGGCGTGGCCTCCTGGCCAGGGGCATGGCCTGGGCCAATGCCCCGAGTCTTTCTCTGGGGCAGCGATGCCCCTGCTTCCTGGTTGACATCACCTCACATTTAAACAGCACTTGAAATAGGAATTTCAGCACCCAGGGCATGTCCAGAGCAGAACGCACCTTAGAATGAGAGGTGCCCAGAGCAAGCAGTGCAGAATATGCCCTTTGATCAAGCGGCGAAATGGAGTCGCTCTCGGGTGCCTGGGGCAAAGCCCCAGTCAGAGCCATAACTACGGCTTCTGGTGCCCGGCACAGGAAGCTGGAACGGCACTCCCCCCGGCCCCAATCCAACCTGGGGCCTCATCTGTCTTGACGGGGGGCGGGTGCCTCCCCACTGCCGGGCAAGAGTGGCTGGAGACCCGATGGGGTGGTGCCTCCCCTACCGCTGAGCGAGAGCAGCCAGAGACCTGGCAGGGGGCGGGTTGCTTCCCCAGCCGCCGGGCGAGAGCAGCCAGGGACATTCGGGGCAGGGCAAGAGAAACTCACCCAGCCCCTGCCTTGCTCCAGGAGGAATGTGCCTTAGGCACATTCCCCTTCCAGACCAGGCAGGGTCTGGCAGCTGCCCTTTAAAATTCCCTGCCCGGGTCTTTGCCTCATTTGCCTGGTACTAGTTACAGCTCTGGCCCCAGTTGCCCCACCCTAGTTATGGCCCTGCATTCAAATGATCTCAGCAGAAAACTGCAAGGAAAGGGGGACACAGCTATCTCACTTTTGAAAGAAGTACTGTTCTTCGACGAGCAGTGCTTCTGACTGCTCCACTCTGGGTTGCGCGCGGCACCGAGCCCTGCATCAGAGATTTTTAACAGCAATGGCTCAGCTGGTGGAGAGAGGTAGTAGGGACGGCATCCAGTGCTGCTTCCCACCACAGGTGACGTCATCACCTCGCTCTCTCCAACGGTCTCCTCAGTTCCTTTCTACCGCCCTCCGGCTCTGCACGGAGTCAGCAGTGGCTCTCTCACAGGAATCCTAAAACAAGAAATAAATCCACAATTACCAAACAATATTCACCTGAAATCAACAGGAACATCAGAAGAATAGGAATTGTAAAATAAATAAATAAATAAATAAAATAAAAATAATAAAAATAAAAATACTAAATCTCACAGAAAACCACTGCAGTCAGCGATGCCTAATTCATCTGGCTTTAAGTGCTGTACTGCCTGCAACGACCCCATGCCAGCTTCCGATGGACATGAAGCCTGTATTAAATGTTTGGGTGAGGGACATTTGTCCCTCAAATGTCAACACTGCCACTACCTCACCTCCCGCACCAGAAAAGACAGGGAGAGGAAGTTAAAGCTCTTGCTTTTGGAAGGCTCCCTCCGCCCTTCCTCTGATCCGGGTGCCTCCCCCCACAACCCTGAGGGAGAGCACAAGCGCCATTCAACTCTTTCATTCCCAGTACCTCAAAAGAAATCTAAGAGGACTGGTGGACAGCCAAAAGCCTTGCAGCAGGAACCCAATTCTAAACAGGTGAACCCTGCAAGAGCTGATGTCTTTGCTGCTTCCCTGGCTGCTGCGGCACTGACAGCAGCACCACTCAAAGCTTTGGCACCCAGCCCCCTACCGCCCCTACCGGTGCCACTCCTTTCATCACCACTGGCACCGCCGCTTCTTCCCACGCCAAGTGCAGCTCCCCCACCGGCGCAGAACTTACACCTGCCTCTGGCACCGCAGCTTTTCTCAACCCCGATGCCTCAGATATTGTCGCAGCCGCCTCTAACACGGCTGCCTCTGGCACCGCAGCCGACGGCACCGCCTGACCGCCCCGTGGATAAGAAGCACCCAAGGAAAACTAAGCGACTGTCAGAGAGCATGATCTCTCAATTCACTCTGCTCCTCTGTCACCCTTGTTTCAAACAGACTCTTCCAGCAGTAGTCTGTCTCTGAGGTCAAATTCATTAACAGCTTCCTCATCATCATCGTCTCCAAGCACATCTCCTCCGGCTTCACCTACCTGTCAGCCTACCACAACAGTTCCGCCAGCTACTAATAGTTCCTATCCTTGGCCATACCCGCCCTGGATGTTCTTCCCACAACCTCCAGGCATTAATTATACTCCTTGGCCATACCAACAGTTTTTTCAGTACCCCACCAATTCTGGTTCAACAACTCAGATGCAACAGCATCAGTTTCAACCGAACTCAGCTCACCCTATGATAACTGCTGACTCCGCTATCACTACAGAGCACATATCCGATATCACTCAACAACCTTCACAGGCTCACCTCAAACAATTTAGGGATCTCTTCAAACAGGCAGCTGAAACAATGAACATCTCGCTTAACAACAGTCCTACACCACAACACAAGTTGTACAAGATTCGACAGGCATCTGGTCCTAATAAATTGGCTCTACCTATGGACGAGGGCATAATGCAACCTGCAATGGAGATATGGCAAGCTCTGGCTTCTGCCCCTCCATCAAACAAGAAAACTGATAAAAAGTACTTCATCGCCCCAAAGGGCGACGAATATCTGTTTAACTACCCGCAACCAAATTCACTGGTAATCGTGGCAGCAAACCAGAGGGCTAGACAATCATATATTAAGAGCAATTCTAACAACAAGGACAATAAGAAACTGGATGCCCTCAGCCAAAAGGTCTATACCTCTGCTGCCCTCCAGTTAAGAGTAGCAAACTCTACAGCTTTGCTCTCAAATTATGACCATGAGCTATATACTAAACTTAGTGAGCTAGCCAACTTTATCGCACGAGACAAATGGGACCAGTTTGATCTTCTACTTACCGAGGGCAAACTTGTGGCTAAGACAGCCCTTCAAGCCTCTCTTGATTCAGCTGATGTTGCCGCCTGAACCTTGGCCACGGCCATAGTCATGTGACATGCCTCATGGCTCCACGCTGCAGACCTGCCCAAGCAAATGCAGCGCACTATTGAAGATCTCCCATTTGACAAGGACAATTTATTTGCCAAATCCACTAATGATGTAATGTACAACCTGAAAGATTCACAAGCAACACTGCGTACACTGGGCATTTTCCCTCCAGTATCACGCCGCAAATATTATAGGAATCAACCACCTACTGTTAAATACCATCAGAATCAATCTAATTATAGAGTCGACAATTACAGAAATAGACCCCGACAATCTTGTAAAAACAAACTGCTGAACCAGACACATCAAACCCCGTAATCTGGAGGTCTAAAGCAACAGTTTTGATGCTCAGGTCGAGGGACCTGCCAGCCATATTCTGCCCAACGAACAAATGTCACCATCAACACACCTGACCTTCAGGGACAAGTTGCATCCATTTCTTCATCAACGGCAGCTTGTTACATCTGACAGATGGGTATTAGGGATCATCCAAAAGGGGTACTCCATCCCCTTTCTGTCAAAACCAAAACCTCAACCCCCTTCCCCATCCCTTTTCAGGGACCCAACTCACGTACAGCACCTGCACGAGGAGATTCGCCATCTTCTCCACATCGGTGTGATCGAACAGGTTCCACAGGACCAAATAGGAAGGGGGTTCTATTCCCCATACTTTCTAACTCAAAAGAAAACAGGGGGCTGGAGGCTGATATTAGATCTAAGACTTCTAAACGTGCACGTCCAAGTCAGAAAATTCAGGATGGTGACTTTACCCAATATCCTATCTGCTCTCCAGTGGGGCAATTGGTTGGCTTCCCTCGATTTAAAAGACGTGCATTTTCATATCCCAATATGTCCACCACACTGCAGATTCCTTCGATTCATGTTTCTCCATCACCATTACCAATACACAGTCCTCCCCTTTGGCCTTTGTACAGCACCAAGGGTTTTCTCCAAGGTTATGGCATCGGTGGTGGCCTTCCTTTGCAAGCAACAGATCTTCATTTTCCCCTATTTAGATGACTTTCTTCTAAAGGCCTTGATACAACAACAGGCCAACCAGGTAGTCCAGATAACAGTAAATCTCTTCAGTTCACTAGGTCTAGACATAAATTTTGCCAAGTCGTGTCTACAACCAACACAGGAGATCCACTTCATCGGTGCTCGTATTCATACGCAGTCAGCAAAGGCCTTTCTTCCGATGGATAGGTTCCTCAACCTATACCAGTTGGCCACCACCATCCAGAATTCACCAATCAGCTCAGTTTGGATTTCTGCAAATGCTCGGCCATATGTCAGCTTCCACTTACCTAGTCCATCATGCTTGTCTACGTATGCATCCGTTTCAACTATGGTTTCTATCCCAGTTCAAACAGAACCGACACTCCCTCCACCAATCTCTATCCATCCCGATCATTGTCAAGCAGTCTCTCTCTTGGTGGACCGATCCCAGCAATCTACTACAGGGAGTGCCCTTCCTTCCACCTCAACCAGTCATGACCATTACCACAGATGCGCTCCCCAGCCACTGCGAGAGGCATCTCCAGGACATGACTGCACAGGGCAGATGGCATTCAGCAGACACATCCACCCACATAAATCTGCTTTAATTGAGAGTGGTACTAAGGACATGCCAACATTTCCTCCCCTTAATCTCAGGGAAAATGGTCAGAATTCGCACAGACAACAGAACATGCAATTCTATATGGGGGTGGCCAAACTTACGGAACTCAAGAGCCGCACAAGTCAATTATTAAACCTTCAAGAGCCGCACTGAGGCATATAACCACATTTTTACCTACTCCAAAATTACTAAGCTTAAAATTCATTGCGCTCTTTAATTATATCATAAAAATGGGGAAATATTGATCCACTAATGTCAGATTCTAATAATTATTTAAGATTACCATGAACTAGGCCTATACAGTAAAAATTTAGCTGTTACTATATGTAGAACACTACAGGCTTGCGGCAAGGTTTTTTTTTTTTTTTTTTAAATCTGGGCAGTAACTTGTCAGTGCAGCAGGTAAAAACTCTCTGAGATGCTGATCTCTAAGTATTGCACAATGTTTTGAATTTCATTGTGGAATATGATGCTTCACAGCAGTAAGTTGTGCCAAAAATTGAAAGTAATCTATGTTCAGTTTTATACTTTTCTCCTTTGTATTTTCATTTCTTAGTATTCCACATCATGTTTAGGACTTGTAAAACATGATTTTATTTTAACAACGAGTATGCTGCATTAGGGCCTATTTTTGAAAATCTAAATATGCTGTGGCTTTTCTGACCATGTCACGCTTCTCTCCCCCACCCCCTGTTGCCGCTTCCCTGCTGTCTCTTGCCACACTGCTGCTTCTCTGCCCTCCCCAACCATGCTACACTTCTGCCTCCCACCCCATCCCGGCACTTACCATGCCCCCACTTCTCTGCCGATATTTCTGCCAGTAAACTTATTCACTAAAATACTCATGGACAGTGAAGACAAAAGGTCTGAGGACTTAGACACAATTAATTTTAAAATGAGAGTTATAGTAAGGGAAAATACTGCTCTCATCTTAATCCTGTGAAGAGATGCACACAGGGACACCTTTTCAACTGTTCAGAATCACAACAAATCAATGAGACTTTATGGGGACAGAAAGTGCAAGATCGGAGCCTGTTTCAGTAAGTGCTTTGGAGTCCATGCACAGAAGATACTATGGAAAAAATCCCATTGAGTTTATTCAGTTTGGGGTCAGGCCCTGTATAAAGTCTAAATATCAATATTTGGTTTTTATAATACAAAGTAAAATCTTTATTGGTGAGAGATTTTTTTCAGAAAGTTTACAACACAATTTTCTGTCCTCAGCCCTTCACAACAATTACTCTCGTCTAATGGGCTCTGATACCCATAGAGTCATTCATGAAGACTGCACTGAAATATAAATGGATTTTGACTACTGGTATACAACAAAAGAGAATTAATGCATGTTGAATGCTATTTAATCAGTAGAAGTATAGTGCTGCTATTGAACTTTGCAGTGAATGTAAATTATCTTGGTAATTGACTTGGTTATATTAATTAAAATTTTCTTATAAAATAAATGTGCTGGCAGTTCCTTCTGCAAACAGATGACATACTGATGTCTCAGGCACACTTGTTCAATGGACTTAAGGAATTTTTTTTCTAAAGCCAGTTTTCAGTAGTGGTGGTCTATCTTAAGTCTAAATCATTTTGCATGCTGAAAATGAACCATGATCCATAATAAGTCTCTGTAGCATTCTTTAAATAGAGGGCTTTTTAATAACCTTTTGACAGTAGTCAGTGGTTTTGGATGTAACACTTGTATTGATTTTCAGTTATTTCTGATGATTCTTATTTAATTCTCAAAATAAAAATACAAGAGAAATAATTTTGCATTATATTACAATATCTGGAAATGCCAGGTGATTTTTAAAAAAGAAAATTAATTTACAATTGCTTTTCAGGTTTAAATTGCTAATTATCATCCCTTATCTGTAGTTCATTGTAGACTTGTTCTTGATCAATTTATGTCACTAGTTTTAAAAATATTGACCCAGAAAACAACATCAAAAAAGAAAAGTATTTAAAAAATCATGCACTCATGTAATTAAAGACTATATCATTATGCACACAGACAAGGAGGGTAGAATTAATATTGTGTGGGTAAACTGTAGAATCTGGCAGTCACTTGGTCTGAGTGCTTCTCTTTACACCTGACGACTTGCTTTTCCCTGCAGGCTCTCTCAATGCGGCCCCTCCCCTCCCTTTCCTGCTCTGACCACGCTGCTTTTTCCTGCAGCTCTCACAAGGCTGCTCCTCTGCTGCCGGCTCTCACCCTGCTGCTGCCTCTCTGCTGTCCCCGACGATTGCAAATTTCTCGCCCCTGGCTCCTGCCATGCCACCCTTCCCTCCTGTGCTCTCCCGGGAGCCGCAATTTTTCTTTAAAGAGCCGCATGTGGCTCGTGAGCCGCAGTTCGGCCACGTCTGTTCTATATAAATCGTCAAGGGGGAACCAAATCTCAAGCTCTACGCCTCGAGGCAATGAAATTATGGGACTTATGTGTACATCATTCAGTATACCTTATCGCGGAATATCTCCCTGGCAAGGACAATACCCTAGCGGATTCCCTCAGCCTCTCCTTCCCCAATCATCACGAGTGGGAATTACGCCATGACATTTTACAAGTGGTATTCCATCAATGGGACCTTCCCCTCGTCAACCTATTTGCCACCGAGAAGAACAAAAAGTGTCCCCACTATTGCTCTCGAGCAGGATGAGGTCGCGGCTCAATCGGCGACGCCTTCTTTCATTGCTGGGGCGAGGCACTTTGCTATGCCTTTCCCCCAATACCATTAATCCCTCAGGTTCTTTGCAAAATTCAACAGCACAGGGCACAAGTCATCTTAGTAGGTCCTGCATGGCCACACCAACCGTGGTACACTCTTCTACATGGTCTGGCCAGAACACATCCTATAACTCTCCCCCTTGTTCCCGATCTCCTATCGCAGGACCGAGGAACCAGTCTTCATCCTCACCTGAACAGACTTCACCTGACGACATGGAACATAGATGGTTCAATAGCTTAGAAACCAGATGCTCACATAGGGTCAGACATATACTACTGAATAGTAGAAAGTCCGCTACATGTATTACTTACCTCCAAAAATGGCGTCATTTTTCCTCCTGGTGCTCTTCACGATCCATTGATCCATGTACAGCTCCACTTCTGGCCGTCTTTGAATATCTGGCTAACCTGAAAGAAACAAACGTTTCAGTCAATACAGTTAAAGTACATCTAGCCTCCATCTCTACCTTCCATGACTCTATAGATAACATCTTAATCTTCACTCACCCCACCTCCAAACGATTCATGCTCGGTTTACGTAACCTTTACCCAGATGTTCATCCACCAGCGACCCCATGGGACCTCACTAGGGTACTCAAAATGCTGATGGAGCCCCCCTTTGAGCCCTTGGCCACGTCTACCTTACTACACTTGTCCATGAAGGTGGCCTTTTTGGTGGCCATTACTGTGGCACGTTGAGTCGGAGAGATAGCCCCCAGCATGGCGCATCCGCCATACACTATATTTTACAAAGACAGAGTCTCATTGCGACCTCACCTGAAATTCATCCCCAAGGTAGCATCCTCATTCCATCTCAATCAAACTATCAACTTACCTGTCTTTTACCCTAAGCCTCATGTAACATTGCAACAAAGGGCACTACATACCCTTGATGTCAGGAGAGCTCTTTCCTTCTACCTTGAGCGGACTAAACCCTTTTGGAAGATGCCTCGATTATTTGTGTCCACCATTGAATGCTCTAAGGGTCAACCTATCTCCAAACACAGGTTATCCAACTGGATTTCGTCCTGTATCAGGGCTGCCTATGACACCTCACAGTCAGCCCCTTCTGCTTCTATCCGTTCTCACTCTACTAGGTCTATGGCATCGTCTATAGCCTTTCTGTCGAGGGTTCCCCTGCACATTATCTGTCAAGCGGCAACCTGGTCCTCTACTGATACCTTCGCTAAGCACTGCGCTCTGGAGCAACTCTCTGCCATGGACACTGCAGTCGGACGAGCAGTGCTCAATTCAATTCAGCTGCCACAATCCGAAGTACCCACCTCCATTGACAGTAACTGCTAGCCAGTCACCCAGAGTGGAGCAGTCGGGAGCACTGTTTGTCAAAGAAATGGAGGTTACTCACCTTCGTGCAGTAGCCGAAGTTCTTCGAGATGCATGCTCCCAACATGCTCCACTACCCGCCCTCCTCCCCTCTACTTCGAAATATTCCTTTGCTTCCAGCAGGTAGTTCTCAAGGTAGAAAGGAACTGAGGAGACCGTTGGAGAGAGCGAGCTGATGACGTCACCAGTGGCAGGAAGCAGCACTGGATGCCGTCCCTTCCTCCTCTCTCCACCAGCTGAGCCACTGCTGTT
Organism: Podocnemis expansa; assembly: GCA_007922195.1. Taxonomy (NCBI): domain Eukaryota; kingdom Metazoa; phylum Chordata; order Testudines; family Podocnemididae; genus Podocnemis; species Podocnemis expansa. The sequence continues at coordinate 26,238,400 of ML682016.1, forward strand.
AAAAATCTCTGATGCAGGGCGCAGTGCTGTGTGCAACCCAGAGTGGAGCAGTCGGGAGCACGCATCTCGAAGAACTTCGGCTACTGTACGAAGGTGAGTAACCTCCATTTATATGAGCAAAACCTAACTCTGTTTGCGAGAGACGTGGAAGCTTGCTCACTGGTTCATTTCCCATCACTGAAACAATTCAAAGAGCAAAACAATGATCTTGACAGTAAGAATCTCAGAGATGAGATTCTAAACATTCAGCAGTCATTTGCTATGCAATTTCAGGAGCTCAGAGAAGAGAGAGCTACTTTAATGTTTATTTTGAACCCCCTTAATGCTGACACTTCTTCACTCAACTTTTCTGCTTTTGTGAGAGTGAAGCAACTAGATTTTGAGCTGGAGTTGGCCACTCTGCAGACCAAGTAGTTGTGGATTTCAAAATTCAGTGGCTGAGTGACAGACATTAAAAATCTAGAAATACAAAAGTCTACCCTGGCACTAAAACACAGGCAGAAAGAAATGCACGATCTCCGCAAACAGGATCAGCTTGTTTTTGAAATGTGAAATTCCTGACCAGACAGCAACAGGAACCCGAAAAGATATGCATTTGGCATTCTTTCTATTTTTGGATAAACATACCTATGTGAACAAGTGTTCTGAAACATGAATTACATCAAAAGCAAACCTTTAAGCTGACTGTACGATGAGAGTTTCAGTCCAGCTTGAAAGTGAACAAAACATCATACAGGCTTCGTGTTCAACAGCTGTGCAAAGAGACTCTTAAACAGATATCACACTGAACTGGTAAGTTGACTGGAGATTCTTAAGGATTTTTAAAATAACTGTGCCAAGATGTTATAGATAACAAACAAACAAACAAACAAACAAACAAACAAACCACAGTTTCATTGGTGTGAATTCACATTTAAAAAAATAATTTTTAGAATCAATAACTAATTATTCCTATCTGCACTGAACACATTTCCAGGCATATTCATGTGACTGCTGATATCCTAAGAGGGAGGGACACATCTGAGAGAGAGGGAGCAAGAGGAAGCATCATACAACGGAGGACTGAGTCATTAAAACACATCATACACAGTCAAAATATTTATATATAAATTGTTTAGTAACATTATTAAACATTGTTTTTGTTGTTAAAAATCAATATGCATTTCTGTTCTACTGTTTGGTTTCTTAACCAGGAGGCTACGCATTACGGTTCTCAAAACACTTGGTTATTTAAGGAATTTTTAAAAATGCCTCTTCTTATCTTTTGGGTTGCCGACCCCTGTGTTATGGTAACAGGCAGCATCCTTGGGTGAACTTTGCTTTGTGGTTTTCTGCTGCTTGTTACCTCCCAGCATCAAAATTCCCCATCTTCTGACATTTTCTTTTGCTATGAGTGGCACATCCAGTTTCTTTCAGAGCTGAGCTTCCCTTGTGCTGGAAAATCCTAATAGACCACCAACTTTCCTGGTGGCAGAGAAGACCAAATGGGCTGAGCGCACCAATGTGAAAATCGAATACAGATTTTACTGTTGATTTCAATGGGAGTTGGACTCGGCCCTGACTGTCAAAATCACTGTGATATGATTTTTGATCAATTAATGTGTTATCAGAAGGATTCTCCTCATGTATTGTACGTTACTGTATAACTTCGGAGTTTCTCACATCTCTCATAAGTTAATACCCTTCTAACAAGGAGATCACCCCCAAGAGTATGTATTGATGTAGACTGTCAAGATTTTCTTACAGAGGTACCAACTGGCAAGCTTTTTATCTGATGGTTTCTATAACAATATATTGGATGCAGAAAAATCAGTGTGCATTGGTAGTGTGAAATCTCAGTCCAAGGAAACTGAGATAATCAAACAGGGCTTCCAATCAAACCAAGAGATACAAGAATAAGCCCACAGCAGCATTCCTTACACCAGCACAACACATAATAAAGTCAGTGAGACTTTTTCTTGCATAGGGAGACAGCCCTAGGTAAAAATCGCTATGTGTGCACTAGGTGGGTGTGAGGGAGTGGGGATACATGGGGAGATGTGAGACTGCAGAATGGTGCACTTCCTGGTTCACCAAGAAAACTGTTTCTCTGCCACCTGATTTTCTTTAGATCTAAAGAATAATCTTCTTTCTTCATAACAGTTTACTGAATATAAACCAAAGCGATGTCCGAAGTGCTTGTGAAGTAAGACCCCTAAATCCATATGGAAGCACTGGAAAAGAGCCTGATTTTCAGAGGTGGTGCTCACTAGCAGCTCCTCTTGACTTCAAGGGAGGTCTGGGTGATCAGCATTCCTGAAAATCAGATCATTTTTAAGCCTTTGTCAAAATGTGGACTTATGAGTCTAGCACTAGGTTTCTAGGTTTGAAAGGGTCGTCCTGTGTTATTTCAGGTGGCTGTATTTTGCCCTAACAAGACTGCAAGTCCTCCTGATAGGAGAGTCTCAAGAGGAGAACTTCTTGTTGAGCCACGTTTGCATTGTCTGATTTTACTGCTGAGAAAGGAGAATGCTTGCCATCATGTTTCTGCACTGGTGAAAGGTAATGCAAGTCCTTCCTTTGTCTGTCATTGAAGGAGGTTGGTATTTGAGTGTGCACCGATGAGACCATCAACCCTTATTTAAATTCTTTCAAAATATTCAAGTCTGACCTTAGCTCTTCCTCAGTAGCATGCATCACCAGGCTTGTGTATCAATCAGCAGCTGCCCTTAGGTCCTCATCATGTATAACAGGATTCTCAAGCTAAGGTCTTAAGGATTGGTTTTGTCTTTAGCCTTCAGGCCCTTTTGAACTCCTTATTGCTCAGAAAGCCATGGTAACCAAAAGTATCCACCTGTGACTATGCCAGATGACAGTGCCCCATTCTATCAGACTCAGACATGGCCCTTGTGATCCACCTATTTGCGTTCCAAGGCTTGTTTTTTTCAACACATTGTAGACTTAGGAATTCATATTTCAAGGCCAAAAGAAACGTATTAGATCACCTAGTCTTATAACACAAGGCAGAAGATTTCACCCACTTCCCTCCATATTGAGTACGGTACCTGGCGTCTGATTAAAGTATATCTTACAGGAAGGCATCCAGTCTTGATCTGAAGAGTTGGATCAAGAATTGTAAAATCTACCAGTTTCCTGAGCCATGTGTTTCCGTGGTTAATCATCTCACAGTTAAAAATGTGTACCTTGTTTCTAATTTGAATCTTTCTGGCTTTAACTTCCAGCCATTGGCTCTTGTTATGGCCTTCTGCACTAAGTTTGAGAACCCATTATACCTCATAGACTCATAGACTGTAAGGACAGAAGGGACCATTATGATCACCTAGTCTGATCTGCACAATGCAGACCACAGAACTTCACCCATACACTTCTGTAATAGACCCCTAACCTAAGGCTGAGTTATTGAAGTATTCAGATAATGGCTTAAAGACTTCAAGGTACAGAGAATCCACCAGCAACTGACCCCATGTGTTACAAAAGATTTCAGTAGATCCTACCTGTCTCTCAGGCATCTATCAACTGAGCACCCCTGTGTGAAACAATAGCTAGACTCAAGGGTAAGTAAACCAGGTAAAAATTTATTATGAACCCCAAATATATCAGGTAAGTTCAGCAACAACAGATAAGCAAACTGATACAGTGACACACCACACCCTCCTGGTCTTTCCAGGGCCCCAAATTCATTCACAGTTTGCCTTCTCCTCTAAGAGTGTTGGCCTTCGACCTCTGTGATGATTCCATCTGCGAGTTCCACTGGTCCCTGGAACTGGCATCCTCTTAACATGGGGCGTCTTTTTCTGACCACTGGTGGTCGGGTCCTATATTAGGAGTCCATTCACCTGCTAAATAGAGTCCATATACAGAGCCTCTGCCAGGTCCAACAGAGTTCAGAGGCCTCCGTTCTTTGGGGACTCTTCCTCTTCAGAGCGTCCCTGAGGTTCGTCCCAGCCCTTCGCTGAGCTCCTGACCCCATAGACCAGGCTCTCAGACAAGCACCCTCTGGGATCTCGAGGCTCATGATCTCCGGTGATGCAGGCTAACCCAAAGCCTCAGCAACGACTCTTCTCCGCTAGAGATTCCTGCTCTGGATACCCCCTTACCTCAGCGGGATCACCCTTATAAACAAGTGTACAGATCAATCACGTGCGCCCTTTTCCTGCCGCAGAGGCTCCTTAACGTCCATGTAATGTGTTCTAGAACACCTTGCTACCTTTAATTAATTTGAGGCACACCATATATAGTTTCCAAGTGAACTCATGAATATTAATGAGCCAATGAGCCAATCCAGAGCTCTTTGAGTAGTTTTCAAAAAATTTTGCGGCACACCTGCTCAGGCTTGACGGCGCACCTGTATGCCGTGGCACACTGGTTGGGAAACACTGTTCTAGAAACATTGCACCTGGCCCCCTCTGCTGCACACAGCACTCTCTATCACAAGGCAGGCCCAAGCACTTGGCTGCCTGCCAAGCTACCCTGTCACTCACTGACAACCATTGCACAATACCATAGTTACATAACAATAGACTCCCATCTCTGGGGAGGAGGATTCCTGAAAATAAACATACCGTTATAACACCTTTCATTAGCACAAATTAACATAAAATAATGAACATTTTCAATAAAACAGTAGAATATCATAAAACATGTAAAATTCTCCTACACATGCTCCATGCTGCAGAGAAAGGCAAAAAACCCCTAGGGCCTCTGCCAATTTGCCCTGGTGGAAAGTCCTTCCCAAATCCAAATATGATGATCAGTTAAACCTTGAGCATGCAGGCAAGACTCAACAGCCAGACACCCAGAAAGAATTCTCTGTAGTAACTCAGAACCCACCTCATCTAGCATCCCATCACAGGCCACTGGGCATATCTACCATTAGTCATCAAAGATCAGCCAATTTCCAAACCCGGCTGTCCCACACACCATCCCCTCCATACACTTATCAAGCTCAGTCTTGACGCCAGCTAGGCATTTTCTTCCCTTGAAGGTACTGATACATCATAATCAAGTCACATCTCAATCCTCCTTCTAATAAACTAAACAGGTGGAGTTCCTTAAGTCTTTCACTGCAAAGATCTTCAGTTTTGTGGTTCTCCTCTGCACCCACTACAATTTTCAAATGTCCTTTCAAATGTGAACATCACAACAATATGCAGCATTCCTGTATTGGCTTCACCAATGCCACTTACCGAGGTAAAATCACTTCCTGTGATATAGCTACCTGTCTATTTGTCCAAATGTCATTAGCTATTTTTGCCAGTTTCACACTGTTCCAAAGGGGCAGCCATGTTAGTCTAGTAAAGCAAAAAAAGCAAGGAGTCTTGTGGCACTTACAGACTAATAGATTTATTTATCACATGAGCTTTTGTGGGAAAACATCCCACTTCGTGAGACACTTTGAAGAGGGAGAGTTTACCGAATTGGATGAAAATAAATGCAGGGGAGTGTAAGACATGGGATCCGGTCACACTGCAACAGCAAATCAGAGTTTCACACTGCAAGCTCATACACCTTGACCCCTAAATTCATCTGAGTCATCGCTTTCATGCCTGGTGGTCTAGGCTGTCTATCTCCATATGAAGTCAGAAAACCTGATGCCTAAAAAGCTTTAACTGGTGCAAATGCAGCAGCCTTTCTGCTTAGCAACATAGTTTGAGCAGAGGTGAACGCACTGCCCTAACTCTTTGCACTGGCACACAGACTCCAATTCAGAGTCTCTACCTGAATAGTTAAAGGTTTCCAAGGGACTGGAGAAAACCTCTCCCCCTTCTGACCATGTCGTCCCACATCTGTCCTGCTTTGAAACAATTCCAGTTATGACAAATAGGGAGAATAGGAGGTAGAGCTTGTACTTGATGTAGGCCTGGCAGTAGCTCTGTTCCTGTAAGGAACAAAGTTGAGGAACCTCAACATATTCAAAACTAAATGCAAAATTTGTCCCTGACTTGAATTTCTCTCAGCAAACGTCTTCACGCAAGTGCACATCCCCACTCTGTCACACACAGGGATACCTGTACAAACTAGTCCCAGATGCTTCTCCTAAAGGATGAGACAATAGAGAGAGATTGTTATTGCTTTTTTCTATTTTTAAATACTTGGGAGGGTATCAGTTACTCCACTGACAGAGCTGTTGCAGGAGCCAGTCCCACACCGTGGAATGCATTTCCCCAGGAACCATCACAGACCTTCTGCTCCAACTGCCAGGTGCATTTCTTTGACTTTGCCTTCAGCAGTATAACCACCAAGCAATATGTATCCACTATAAAAAAAATCTATAACAAAACATTCCTTGGCACAAGCTTCTCTCCATAGGGAACGAATGAGGGAACAGACAATAAATGTTAATCATATGTATTGCTTCATGCATGAATGAAGGTGCTCAGGTAGTATGGTGTTAAGCATGGTCAGGAACTAACAAAAAATAGTTATGAAGCCATAGAAGTAACTAGACAGACAGAAAGGATGTACGGGTTCCCCTTGACCAAAGAGCAGGAGGGAATACTTGGCCAAATTCTTCTAGCCACTGCCCATCTGGAAAGATTGACTGCAGAGAACTCCTCTTGTGAATGTCTGCTCTGAAGCAATATAGCAATGCCACTGTAGAATTTTAAGTGCAGACATAGCCTAACTCGAGGCACCTAGTTTAAAGAAATCTTAGCACAGAGGTATTTCATTGTGTGTATACAGAGAATACACAGTGGTACATAGCCTTTGGGCAAGATCCTGAGCTGATGGCAATCCGTATAGCTCCTTTGCCTTCCGTGCAGCTATGCTGATTTATGGCTGGAGCTTTATTTTTGAATGGTATCAGTATGAGGTCTGGCTCTTTGTATAGTGCACAGCAATTTCTTTACTTATTTCTGTCCTTATTACCTTTTCAGTTTATTTTCAGGCAGGGACCCTGGAAGCCAGTTAATTGAGTTTCCATGTGGCACTAATAATAACTTCACTCTGTGTGCTTCTGTGACAGGGGCTAGCTAGGAGTTCCTGAGGCAGGCACCTGTCATTCAAGGAAGGAGGAAACACAGTGGGCTAATCAGGTGGCTGCCTGATTGGCAGATAAACAGCAGCTGCCAGCCTCCTTAGTAGGAGGAAGATGCAAGGAGGAGTTGGAATGGAGGTAACTGGTGTGGCAGGAGATGTAGGCATGCCCCTCACATTATGGTTAGTAGACAACCCTGTAGTTGCTGCTAGAAAAGGGCTGTGTTTTAAACAGAAGGTGTTGGGGAGCAGCAAACTGGAAATAAAAGCCTGGCAGATTGCACCTGAAAATCTCTGGCTGGTTTACCAACAGAAGAGAGAGAGAGGGGCCAAGGGAGCCCAGGTGTGCCCTCTAATAATTTCTCTATCTTTAGTCACTCAAGGATCTGAAAGAATTTTACAAACATGAATTAAGTCTCATGAAAACATTTCTCTCTTTATTTTAACAGATGGGGAAACTGAGGCAGAGCAGCTGACTGATTGGGACATGATCATATAATAAATCTGGGAATAGAAACCAGTTCTTCTAAGCATCTGATAAAGTGGGATTTTCTCCCGTGAAAGCTCATGCGATAAATAAATTTATTAGTCTTTAAAAGTGCCACAGGACACCTTGTTTGTTTTGCTGAGTTAAATTAACACAGCTACCCCTTTGAAACAGTTCTTCTGAGGCAGTCCTATATTTCAATCACATTGTCTATTCTTCACTGCTCCTTTAGTCATCTAGCCCTCCCTTGTGCAAAACTCCCTTTTTGTTGCAGGATTGGACCCTGTACTTTTATTCTTTGAGGTTGGATGCTTTACAGTGTTCTCTCACTCACCACCTCAGTTTATGAATAATTATTCTTTGTCTCATTAGTTCCTTGCTTTTCTATAGTGCACTGTATAATGCTTGAAAATGGAAAACCATAAATCATAGGTGTTACAATGGGAAAGACAATTAGAGGCTCAGGATGATTTGACACCTCAGAAAATTCTTTCCTTTTCTCTGATGAGTATCACACAAACTGCCTGAAAACATGTCTGGGCATGACTGATTAACCATGGCAGACTAATTACAGCATTGAATCGCTTTCTGCCTAAATTCCTTTTGAAAGTTACTCATTGAAGAAATGTGGTTCCTGTTCTTTCTAAGGGAATTTGAGCCAATAGTTCTCTTTGAGAAGGTCACTGAGAATGTTTACAGTGTTTACATATGGCGTTGATAGCCCAAAGAGAAATTTGCACAAGGAAAACTTTGGAAAGGTAAAGGATGGCCACTCATAAATTCATAGGTTCTAAGCTCAGAAGGGTGATCATTTTGTCTGACCTCCTGCGTAATACAAGCCAGAAAACTTCCTCAAAACAATTCCTGTTTGAACTAGAGCAGATCTTTCAGTAAAACATCCAAACCTGATCACAAGAGATCTTTCTCATCCTTAGGTCAACTTCACAAACATCTCTTCTCTGTTGTCACCACTAGACTTGGAGGATGAAGCCTTGTGATCAGGGCAGATGTCGACTCTGAGAGCCTGAGTCAAGGGTCAGAGTCCAAAATACAGAAGCCAGGGGCAAAGAGGGAGGCAGAGTTCAAGTACCGAAGCCAGGGATTGGGATCAGACATGGCATTCAGGGGCAGAAGCCAAGGGTCCTCATCAGGTTCAGAGTCTTGGAATGAGACAAGAGGCAGACCTATCTCTGTAACTGCCTGGGGAAACCACCTAGTTGCCTGGACACTTCCTGGAACTTCTGTTGGGTTTAAATAGTGTGCCAGGGCCATGAGGGAAGCTGTCGGTCTGGCTTTCCAAGGTGGGGCTTTCTGTGGTACTTGTATTCACAGGATTTATGTGATATTGCATCCGGTCTTATCATGTCTGTCAGGTAGCTGCACAGAGGTATCAACCTCCTACCTTGTATTTCCCACAGAGCCTCACATCTGCCACCTTTCATTGCTTCAACATTCACCTTTACTGATGGATTGTTCCTGAACCTTCCTACAGAAAAAGCTGACCATTTTGTCAGATAGGCTTTGGTTTGACCACCAGGAAAAGTCATACTGGCTACAAGGACCCCATGAAGAATTCTGGTGTTGCTAAGAAATACGCCTGAAAACTCCCAGGAATCCTTTCCTTCTCTAATACTACTCCCCTTTTCAAAGCATTCCAGTTAGGATGCTACTCCCAGAAACCATCAGTGCTTGGAGATATATCCTAGTTAGTCTACAATGGACAAAGACAGTCAGGGCTTTCAATATAACAATATCATATTGCCTTATTATAAATCAATGGCACATGCATATCTTGAATACTGTGTGCAGATCTGGTCACCCCGTCACAAAAAAGATATATCAGAATTGGAACTGGTGCAGAAAAGGGCAACAAAAATTATTAGTGGTATGGAACAGCTTCCATGTAAGGAGGGATTGATAAGACTGGGACTCTAGTTTAGAAAAGTGACAGCTAAGGGTAAACATGACAGGGGTCTATAAAATCATGATTGGTGTGGAGAAAATAAATAGGAGGTGTGATTTACTTCTTACAGTGTAAGAACTAGAAGCCATCAAATTAATTAATAGGCATCAGGTTTAAAATGAACAAAAGAAAGTCTTTCTTCACACAATGCATAGTCAACCTGTGGAACTCCTTGCCAGAGGCTGTTGTGAAGGCTAAGATTATTACAGGGTTCAAAAAAGAACTAGAGAAGTTCATGGAGGATAGGTCCATCAATGGCTGTTAGCAGAATGAGCAGATCCAAGGGTATGTTCACACACACTTCTTATTTCGGAACAACAGAGGTTGTTTCAAAATAAGAACTGCCATGGCCACACAACGCACGGCCATTTCGAAACAAGCAAACTGCTTGTTTCGAAATGGCCGCCGTTCTTTCGGAACGGCTTAAACCACTTTTATTTTTGAAACGGTTGTTTCAAAACCAGTGGTTTCGAAACAGCCCTGTGTGGACATGTTGTTTCAGAACAAAGTGTTCCGAAACAACATTTGACCTTCCTCCCAGGGTGCTAAGCACCCTAGGTGGAAGGGCTGCCCCCCCAGCAGCCCGGCGCCTGGCTGCGTTGCACCCTGCAGGTGCCTGCACAGGGCTGCGGACACCCACGGGGTGCAGTGCCTGGCTGCGCTGCACCCCACGGGTGCCTGCAGCCGTCTGCAGGCACCCGCCAGGTGAGGCGCAGCGGGGCACCTCAACCCGGGGGTTTAAAGCCTGGGCTGCCCCCAAACCTGGCGGCGGGGTCCCGGGCACCCGGCTGGAGCTCGCTGCTGCAGGGGCTGGAGTGAGCGCCAGCCCCCGGGATTCCCTGGCACAGCCGCTCCAGCCGGGGCCGGGGCCGGGGGTTTGGGGTGCAGCGCAGCCAGGTGCTGCAGCCCTGTGCAGACACCCACAGGGTGCAGCACAGCCCCACGCCTCACCCCGCGGGTGCCTGCAGTACCCTCCCCAAGCGAAATAGCATGTTCACACTGTGGACATGCTATTTTGCTCCCTTATTTTGAGGACACTGTTTTTGTCCTTCAAAATAAGGTGTTTCGAAATAAAGAGTTATTTCGAAACAGCTTGTTTGGAAACGTCTTGTTTCGAAACAAGCCCTCCCTGTGTGAACATAGCCCAAGTGTCTCTGTCCTCTGTTCACTTAAGGCTGGGAATGGGTGACAGGATGGATCACTTGAAGATTATCTTTTCTGTTCATTCTCTTTGAAGTCCTGGTCACTGTTGGAAGAGAGGACACCGGCCTAGATGGACAATTAGTCTGACTCAGTATAGCCATTCTTGTATTCAGAGCTGAAACAGAATACAGAGACACTTCCTTTCTTATTGGAGTGGTTTCTTTTCATAACAGATTAGGTGTTGATCAAGAAGGCTGGGATGTTGGCTACGGGACTAAGGGTATTTCTAAGAAAAGCAGTGGTCACACCAGCCTTTTTCAGCAGCTATTTAATCCCGCCGTAAATGAATAGGGATTCCCAAGGTGGCAATCTGTTTGATATGTCTTGGGTGAACTCGCCATGCCCAATATTAATGTCTTTATAATGGGAACCTGGAAATACAGCCCCAGGATAGACAGCAGGATGCAGCACATTCCCACTGGCTTTTGCTCTAACAGAATGTGCTGTAAATAGCTGTGTGTGATATTTCTTACACAATCTATTGTTCTGTACCTAGGGCTGATGAATGAACTGGCAGAACAAGGCCTCCTTGGGGACATACGAAGCAACTTGCCTCTCAGTGCTGAACTGGAACCTGCGTTGTGTATTCACACGGCTCCCTATACTGACAGGTTGTTGCAGGCACTAGGTATGTCAGAGAGATGGAAAATCTAAGGTTCTCCATATTATAGAGAAAGCGTGTGGTCTGCCTATTATAGGGCCAGGTCCTGAGGTCTTTATTGGGAGTTTTCCTGAGCAAGAACCTCAGGATTTGTTCATTTTCGATAACAATATATTTAGCACTGGATTCTGGTACCTTTTGTTTAATGCTGATCAGTGACTCCAATGGGACAACTAGTGAAGTAAGGTATTACCCAGCACAAGCAAAGGAATCAGAATTGAGGCCATGAACGTAGGATTTAGGGAGTCATAAGACTCCTCTAGTACACCTCTAGATGTGTGCTATCATTCAGTATTTGTATCAGGGTGAGCTGTAAAATCTTAATAAGCAGCATGAAGGAGAGAAAAAAAATGGCCTTTTTTCCCAGAGGCTCCATTTTGTATTATGCTAGAGAGCATACTGGATTTGGTATGAAAGGGGAGGCTCTAAAAATCCAAACTAAATCTTAAACCAGATCCAGAAATCTTTGCTTGGTCCTTCTGCTGAATTCAGTCGGGATTTTGTCTGAGTAAAACTGAGCAAGGGATTCAGGACTGACCCATGGTGCACATAGGAGAATTCAGAAGGAAGATTTGGAGTCCTGTCTGCAGATCTGAAGGGCCAGATCCTCAGAGGCAGTCAAGCTCTTGTCTTCCATTGAAGTCAGACATGTAAACTCCTTTGAGATCTGGGCCGAAGTCACTAATTACTGTAATTGGCTTCTTGGTGCCAACAGCAACTGATAAGCCAACACTTGTCCTAAGAGTTTAACAGTTGGGTTTAAGAACTGAACAGTACTAAGAATTGAATGCAGCAAAGTTTCTTTCAAGCCATTTCTGGCTGTCATCCCCATCCTTGTCATGCCTAGCTGAAGCATGGGAAGCGTGCTCTGTGCTGCAGAGCTTTTGAGTTGCCAGAAGTCACTTGACTGCAACTTGCATCATTGCTGTGAACTGAGTGTGGTTTCTCTTGTGATCTGATAAACCAGCTGATTTCTGCTCACAGTTAAAATAAATTTGTAGACAGAAATATTTTGTAAAAGTGAAAAGACACTGGCCTAACCAATAAAGATCTAAAAATCGGTTAAACACACAACCCAGACTTTCTAGCTCTGATCTGGAGAATGAGTCATGGTTGGAAATGAAACCAGCTCATTTTTGCAGATAAACTCTTGCTATGATCCAGGTTATGACTCACCAGACACTGGCCTACATCCTGCTTTTGCACGGGGAGGATGCCACTTTTAAAATCACACTGTTGTTCTCTGGAGAATGAGTCAATCCATCCACATTAATAGAAAGGGGAAGGTTGTTTTCCTGGATAACTAAGTTTGTTTTTTTGATCTTCTCCTTGGCCAGGAGGCAATCTCAGTGTAGTGCCAGAGGCTTGTAATGTTTCCTTGGATCTTTTATGCCACCCGACCTATGCCTCTGATCCTGAAATGGAGCAAGTTGCCGTCCTGACACTGATTGGAAACGAAGCCATGAAGAGTGCTGGCCGTCTTCTTTGTCAAATCCTTCACCCTGGCTTCCAGGAGCAACTTCAAAATGCAGGTGATTCCTGCTTTTGGGGAGGGTTGGGGGGGGGGGGGGGTTGACCAGTTACATTTGGTCCATCTTTTCTGAACTCAGTAAGTTCATTTAGGAAAAGCAATGAAAGGAGCCCTCTGCCAGGGCCTGCTCCCCCCAGTCCCTAGATGTCCCAGGAACCTCTCAGACTCTCCCTGTTGAATGGTAACTTTGTGTGATTTATTTACATTCCCATCACCCACACAAATAGTGCTTTTCTCCCTTTAGCCATTTTGCAGAGGTGCTGGGTTGGAACAGGGGTCTCCCTTCCTTGAGAGCTATGAACACACCAGCTTAGCTACCTCTGGTTACTTCCTCTTTCCCCCAGTACTTCCTTCCTGTATCCCTCTTGTACTCCTCCACTGTAGAACCAATTAGCTCTTCCAGAGCAAGAGGCTAACTAGCTTACACCTCCCCAGTCAGCCTTGCCCAGGGGAGTCAGTAGAGGCCTTAAGTGGTCAGAGTGCTGGGTCACCTGCTAGCTCCTAGCACTCTGTCCTAGACCCTGAGAGGAAGACAGCTATATTTATTTACTTCCCTAAGATGAAGAGTCTATGAAGGCCAGTGAGTGATGATCTAATCCATTCATCACATTTCAGATAAAATCTTGGCCCCTATGGGCATCATTTGACTGCAGTGGGTTTTCAAATATATTCCTGAAAAGCGCTATATCAGAGCTAAGTGGTATGACTATTTTATTTTTATTAAGTGGCACTATTGTTGTGGAGTAGAAACCAATATATTCATTTACCTAGGACCAGAGTCTGATAGGCTGGCTCCCACTGAGTAGCAGCCCACTCTTGAAAGTAGTCTTGAAACCAGAGGGAGTACTCATGGAGTAAGATACTACTCACTGTGTGCCAGGATGCCTGAATCTAGCCATAGTAACCTCAGTAACATACAGTTATGGGCTGAACCCCCAAACATCTCACTACACTGGAAATAAGTCTAGTTTGCAAACATAACAATGGTTTAAGTTATTCTAGCAACGAGTCAATGTTATAATGTAGTTTATTATATAATTAATATCCCTTAAATGAAGCATTATCAGGGTGGCTAGAGTATCTATAATTATATACTATGTTGTGTCAAAGCATTTAACTATCACTGTATTCCCAACACATCCCTTTCACCTCCTCTACATAAAAGCCTTTCTTTAATTAGACGGTGGCATTTGATCTCCATGAGTATCCGCTGATGTGGCACAGTGTTCTTTGTTTCCTAAGTAGCCCATTCCTTGCTCTAACTGTCAGTCATTTAACTTCCAATAAGTTGTATTATTTGAATATACTAAGTTTTAACCGATTGTGATTCCAAAACCTGCATCACACACATTGGTTGAGGGGTGGGGGAGTGGAGACCAAACAAGTTTAGAAGCTTCTGTCTGCTGAAGAAGCTCATAAGAGCACTGTGAATGTAGGATATTAGGAGAGAAACAGCCATGAGGAAACACACACTTCCAATTAATAATTAACAGATTTCTCTTGACTTGCAGGAGAACTTGACCCAGGCTTTGAGCTTCTGAGCCTCAAGTGGCTACCTCATCTCACTCGAAATCAGGCTAAAGAAGTAACCCCCTTTGAGGTGGGAGATACATCCTGGCAAAGAAGCATCAATATGCTGATATCCAGCCCAGCTCTCATCTGTGCGCTACGGAGGGTCAATGCCTTTTGGGTTCTTGCTGAGACTCTGAAGAAGCTACCACTACTGGGGAGCAAGCTGGTCACTAATGGCAGGGACCTTCAGAGAGTGATGGCCTTGACCCCAGAGATGGCCTTCAGGCAAGCAGTCCTCTTCTTCACTGAGAAGGAGCTCATAGCTGGTAGGAGTCATTCTTACTGTTAACTATCTTTGCAGTTAGGCAGGCCCTCAGCAGCTTACTGTGTACACATAAAGGAACCTTTTTGCTGTGGGCTCCAGTCAAGCAGGATAAGAAACACATTAAATGAAATTAATTCAGGGTCAGATTCTGCACTTGCATGCAAGTACAGGGCTCCAGTGAAGTTAATGGGAGCATATGGCTGCCACAGGAGGTAGAATTTGGCCCTGATAGTTTAATACAACTTTGTTCCCCATTGGTCATTTCATTTGAGGATCTCAAAGCACTTTATATATCTAAACAGCACTTACAATGCCACATGAGTTAAACAAACAGTATTATAGTCAATTATATATGCAGAACCTGAGACACAGAGACAGGTGGCATTAGGCAATTGGGGCCCTAGGCAAAGGCCCATTGTGGGGACCCCATCAGGCTCCCACAACCCCCCTCCACGGCCCCACCTCCACACTGCCAGTCCCCCTGATGGTCCCAGCTCCCCCTCCACTGGCTCTGACCCCACCCCTATGCACCTCCCCCACAGCCCCAGCTCCCTACCGCTGGCCCTCAGCCCACACTTTGCACCCCCTGCAGCCATGACACCTTGCCCTCCCATGGCTCTGGATCCCCAGAGCCAGCCTCCTCCACCTGCCAGGGACCCCAAAACCCCCCTCCAGTCCCAATGCCCCGCCAGGGGTCCCAACTCCACCGCCAAATCTCCTTCTTTGTATGGCTGGCTCCCTCCACAGGTCTGGCACTCTGCCAGGGCCCCAAAAATAGCCCCCATGCCCCGCCAGGGGCTGCAGCCCCCCACTGCCAAAGACAAGGGGCAGGGCAGGAGCACAGACCTGGGCCTCTTGGCTGGCCCACCCTACCCCTGGGGGCGGAGCAGCTGGCTCAGAGGTGGCCCATGTCCTCCCACCCAGCACCAGGGATCATGCAGCCCAATTGGCCCTGGGCCTCCTCTCCCCACAGAGCCCTGCCGCTGCTGCTGGCCCTGGCCCTGGCCCCCTGCCATGTGTTCTGCAGGGTGGGAGGCAAACACTACTTTTGGGAATTTCCAAAGGAATAGCCGTGTTAGTCTAATCCAGCGCAAAAAAAATAAAAAAATAAAAAAAAAATCAGTTAAAGTGCCACATGACTTTTTTTTTTTTTTTTTTAAACTACTTTTGGGGTAGGCAAAGGAGCCCCTTGCTGCTTAGAGGCCCTAGGCAGGTGCCTGCTTTGCCTACCCTAAAAAAAAGCTGCCTTTGCACAGAGAGCTCACATGACATGCTGAAGCAAAGGCTGAGAGCAACAAAGCCAGGAAGAGAATCTTGGAACCATGACATCATTTTTTGTTCTAACCATCTCACTGCCCTTAGCCAAGCTCCCAAACCCTATGGTTGTGAGGATGCATGTGATCTCATAAAATGAATATAATGATTGATCCCTTTGAGACATGACAGAACACCTGGTAGCCACCAATTATGGCTTGACAAAGTAACAGATATACAGTCAGTGCCTTGCATCCTTATATAGACAGACTCCTTCGGGACAAAAGCAGCTGATGCACTAAATCCTTTGTTTAGGATTTCTTTCTGAACCAAAGGGAAAGCAGCTCATAGAAAATGGATGGTACTGTCTCCAAAGGCTCCCCAAACATGAATGGTACATTCTGGCACTAACATATCTGTGTAATAAACCCACAGCTTTACTTCTTTGGAAAGGAATGTGCACCAAGACCTGATTATGCCACATCACTTTCAGACTGTAGTTGTGTTCAGATTTGATTCCTTGTAGCAGCCTTACTTAGCACTCCCTCTTGTTACCTCTAATACCAAATCCACCAGCATGTCACTGAAGGTCCAGGGAAATCTTGACTTCCAGCAACATAATGCACACAGCAATCACTTGCCCATTTCTGGGTAACTAGATGTGGTCACATGATAACTCTGTATATGCTGAAGATATCAGAGTTCCACGAACACATAAATCCCATATGAATTATAATAACCCTCTATTTCTTCCTGTCTCCAGGTATTTGCAGTATTGCCAACTCAAGTTTATATGCTCTTTGAGACGCACAGGGCGTAGTGCTGAGCAAAAGCACGGCGTTATTGAACAGCAAGACATGAAGGCTATGTTCACACGCAGAGGCTTATTTCGAAATAAGTTAATTTAAAATAAGTTATTTCAAAATAAATTATTTTGAATTAACTTAAGTCGAAATAAACAAAAACCTCAAATCGAAATAGCAAGTCCAGACACATGACTTGCTATTTCAGATCAGGAGAGAAGCAGCATAGGAGGCGTGGCAACATGGACCCCTCCCTGGGCCATGCCCCCACCCAAAGTATAGAGAAAGGAAGGCACCCTGGGAAGGAGAAGGGCAAAAATGTTAAATCAAAATAATGGTTATTTCAAAATAACTTGTCCGAACAGCATTATTTTGAAACAACCGTTTCAAAATAACTGCTATTTCTCTTTCTTCCTAGGTTTTATTATTTCGAAATAAGGTTCGTTATTTCAAAATGATGGGGGCTCGTCATTTTGAAATAATGAAACGTCATTTGGACATAACATTTTTTAAATTGAAACAACGGTTGTTGTTTCGATTTAAAAAGTACATGTGAACACACCCGAACTGTGATGCTGTCAGAAAGTATAGACACAAGCTGTTGTGGTGATCTGCAAATGTTCTGTGTGCATAATGGAGGAGCAGGAAAAGGGGGTCTTCAGTAAAAAAAAAGAGAGCCCAAACTCTCAAAGTTAGATCTTCCCAGACCAGAGTACAAAAGCCATCATGGGCTGATGTGGCCTTGACCTGCCTTAAAGTCATGGTGCAAGAATTTAAAATAATTAACTAATTAAGAGTTAAGTATTAAATTAACTGGGTTACACCTAGAGCCCTACGAATTGGGAAAAGGTGGGGTGCCCTAGCGCGTGGGTAACAAGAAAGGCTCAGGGCTGTGAGCTCAGCTCACACTGTGGTTATAGTGATAGCATCACCCCCGCCCCAGTAGGCCATTGTCAGTGGTGAAAATGAAGTGCAGATATTACTACGAACCTGTCTCTAGCAGTCCTCAGAAACTCTTTTGCAAGGTCACTCTGAATTCTTTCCTCCTGTTGTTTTCTCCGTTGGAGCAGGGGTCTTTGTTCTGAAGAGCAATTCTGCCCTTGGCTGGGTTGCAGCTATTTAAAGCCTGCTCCTGCTGCCATGTACAGAGAGTTACAGCCCTGAGCCCAACAAGCAGTTGCACTGTGATTAGTCATAAAAAGCACATCTTTTCCTCTCTGCAGACTGCAAACGTCGCCCCGCTATGAAGTACCTGCCACCATCTGGCAGAGGTTCCACGGCTGACGGTAAGACCAGAAACTTGGGCCCAGCTGCCTCTTGTGCAAAGTTTGTTTTCAAATTATTCCCTATCCTTAAAATAATATTGGAAACAATTATATTTCTGCAGCCTTTTGTCATCTGCATTGCCACTGCAGTTTGCCATCCCCTGTGCTTAGGAAAGAGAGGGGCAGGTGGTAGCATCGCAGTCACTCTTTGCAAATGGTACTTTGATTAACAGACAGGATACATAGGTGACCTACTGTGGAGGCTGCAAGGGAATATGCTGGGTCAGTGCCCTGGAGACACCTTCTCCTTGCCCATAACTCTTCCCTCCCCTATTTGTGGGCTATCCTAGGGGGCTCCAGCCTGCTGGCCCAGTGGGGATTATGAGTGTTTTGATCATTGCAACTCTCACTAGGAACTACCAGCAGAAGCAGCCTACAGTGTTGGCTACATCAGCTTTCACTGAAGGACCAGGCAGTGACTTCAGCTATAGTTCTTGATTTCTGTTACAATATCATTTTGATTAACTGGCATCAGAAGCAGGAAGAAACTGATGGTTCTGCAAAGGGATTAGAACATGAAAGGCAACCTGTCCACAAGGTCAGGTTGGCCCATACAATAGTGCTGAAAGTGGGTCAGCCCGGGTGATCACAGGAGAGAGCAAAGTATGGGGTGCAGACACTTTGCTAACTGATCTCGCACTCCAAAAGAGCCTCCAACTAGTTCAGAAGATTCATTGGCTGTAGACATTGCACCATAAGCAGTGGTGTGGGCTAGCCACCAAAGCTCAGAGTCAACAGGTCAGGCAGGCTTGGACTCAAGCAGTGACCTAAAGCTGCTACACACACCGTGATTCTACACTAGGACTCAAAACTCCCAGCAGTGGTGCATATAAGCCCAGGGATAGAGCTTCAGGGTCAGATCTGTCTCTTGTTCCCTCTGATTATTCAAACAAAAAGACATGGAGAGAAACCAAGATATAATAAAGGGAAATAATCTACGGGATAGGCAGCTCCCAAATAAAGGGTTGTGGGAAATGAAAGCACTCTGATTTGAGACTATAATGAATGCAAAAGGATTGTAATGACTTAATCTGTTGCTAATGAACAGGGTTTCTTTTTTTTGCTTTTTAAGTTGAATGTAATGCTTTTAAGGTGGCCAGACTGAAAGCCCTGGAAACTGAAGGCATTTACATAGCCTCAAAACTGGCAGCAGCAGCCTAAGCTTCCCCAACAATGTATCCCCACAATGGCTGTAAGGGATGTTCTGTAGGAGCATGAAAGAAGTTTGGTCTCCTTGGCCCATTCGCTCCATTGGCCCTGCCAAAGAGAATGTCTGTAAAGGGGGACATTTAGCTGGTTCTGTGACCCACTACTATAGCTGGACCAAGATCCACCAATCATTTTACCAAAGAACCTTCAAGTGATTCTAACACTGCTCAGTCCTGGCTCATTTAGGCTGGAATCAACCAGTAAGCCAGAGGTGAAGGGCTCCATATTCCATCACCCCTTTCTTGAGTGATCCAGTCCCTTCATAGTGGATGGTTTTATACATGTGAGCTTTCATATGCCTAGGCATCTTGGTAACCTCTTGGATGCTGTGTGCTTGAACATTCCCAAAGAAGGAGTACAAATGGAGGTTCATTGTTTCCTCATTTGTTGGTAAGGGCATAAGTGTGCCATCACTGGGCACTTATCCTAAGGTAACTGAAGGCACAATATATAGTTGGGGTGGTTAACACTGTACTTGTTTGTTTCTGCATAAGGTCTTCCGAGGGCTTCCAGCCCTTGTGATTCCTTAGTGGCATGTTTCATGCTGTTACCTATTGTCAAACTGTATGATGACTCAGTGCTGGCCTTGTATAGGAATGATCTGTTTTAAACAATCACTAAAGCCCTGAACAGAAAATCAGAATAATCCATCCATTGCTTTTCTTCTGGGGGTAGGGGACTCAAACACAGGGCCCCAGGGAGCTACTCAGTTCACGTGTACCTTTTGCTGGCCTTAAACTTCCCATAGCTGCCCCGTGTAGGCCATCATAGCTACCCTGTCAAACAGTAAGAACCATTCATGTATCAGTTCTCAGCTGACTCCCAGGCTCCTTGACACTGAGCTGGTAAAGGGGCCCTAAAGTGGATGGAAATCATCTCTGAAAATGCTTCCTATTCAGTGGGCAGCGTGCATTGACTTTGTTGGTACTCAGCACTTCTGAAACGAGCCATGTACATCTTGATGTGATATTTGAAAATGAAGAGTTGATCATTAAAAGTCACTGTGTAATTGCCATATGTCACAGTATAGCATGACAATACCCACAGCCTGCTGTCCCCAAGCAATGCTCACCTAGTAAAGTCAATTCACTGTTCTTCTACAGGGGGAAACACTCGAAGAGGCCATGCAGAGTCATTGTTTATCTACATGCAAGCAGGTGAGGAGGACAGGGTTCTCTCTCACTGTCTCACTCTCTTACACAGTGTATGTCTAGACTGACGGAGACAAATTTGCTGCCATCAGTGCAATCTTCCGGGCGCCATTTAGCAGTGAGCATGAACTTGCTGCTGCGCTCTGGAAGTCGTCATAAGCAACTTCTGCCCCCAACAGGAGTTACTGAAAGCCAACCTCAAGCCTTGCAGTCCGCTTCCCTGTTGTCGGGTCCTCCCCTCGTCAGGGCGAGGCAAGCAATCCGTTCGCAAGTTCGGGCCTTCAACCCCAGCTGGGGTAAGGCAAGCCGACAGTTAGTCTGGCGGGTAGCAGGGAAGGGAAGGGGAACGCAGGCCTGCCCGCTCCACTGCGTTCCAGCCCAGGGCCCTAGCAGTGGCCACACGAAGGGCCACTGTGTCAGTGGGGCTCCTGCTGAAATGCACCAACTTACAATTGTCCCTGGGCTAGTTCCTTCCCTTGCCCGGCGAGACCTGGGGCATGCCATCCTCATGATCCTCCGGATAGGACCCCCAGGGCATACCCGTCAGGCCCTCGCTATCTTTGGGCGGCAAGGCTAGCAACTCGGCCCCCTCGGCCAACGGCAGCTCCTCCAGGTCACACGAGTCCAGAAGGGCGGGCTCACTGTCCTCAGCAGAAGGGAGCTCCTCCAGGTCCTCCCCGGGAGGAGTCTTCTCCAGGGGTACAGTTGTCCAAGGTTCGGCGCTCTGACCCTCCACAGGTGGGAAATCTGGTCACCTGTCAGCCTCCCCTCCTCCCAGTGGAGGGAGGTCTGCCAGAAGTGGCAGCCACCTCCCTCTGGGTTCCCTCCATGGCTGCTTGGTCCGCTCTCTTTTATAGTCCTCCTGCTCCCAGCGCCCTCCCCTTTGGTTCCGGCCCCGGCCGCTCTGCTGGGCTGTCTCTGGCCAGTAGGGGGAGTGCGGGCGCTCAGCTGCCTCTTGGCAGCTGACTAACTGCTCCCCTCTGCTACATTCCCCCAATGTGTCCCGGTGGCTTAGAAAGTTGCCAGCAGATATGCAAGGTATTTTACGTGCCTTGTGTATCTGCCGTCAACTGCTGCTGAAAATCCCAGAAAGTGTAGACGAGGGCATAGTAGTTGTTCAGTAAATATCCCCTGGCTTTGTTAAAGCCTTTGTGGAGCCAGCTTGTATAGATGTTTCCCTGGGTGTGGACATGGACAATGACATACACTCCCTTGTCTAAACATCCCAGGAACCTGACATTTGCTTCTCTTGAGACTGTACTGATTTAACACCACACACACAAACATCCCAAAGGAAAGAACCACACATCTCCAATTTAGGAGTGTACTTTAAGCCAATGCATCAGTTTGGTTTTGATCTCCTTTGAAGCAAAACCAGAATAGATACTTTTGGCCAAACCTTGGCCACCAGGTTGGGAATTTAAGGTTATCACAAAACAGCAGAATAGGTAGCAAAAGTTAAAAAAAAAAAAAAGAAAAAAAAAGATAAAATCTGGGAAGGCCAGAGAACAGTCAGAATGGGCCATGGGGTAAATTAGACAGGCTTATAGATTAAGAAGCTTCACAAGGCTACAAATTAAAAGGTATTCTAACACATGAACAAAGAGTTCCCGCTGACATGAGGGACAGTTAACTGGTGGCATCTGGGACTGTGTGTAGCTCTTAGGGGAATTTGAAGATTTCAGTTTCTCAGGCCCACCTGAAGGCAAGAATATGTGCACACCTCCACGTGTGGATAATTTGTATACATGCGTATAAATATGCAACACATGTAGTTAGCTACATATCAGAAAGAATAAGAATGTTTGCCCGGAAACACAGAAGATGGTGAGTAAAACATCTTGAGGACAATGACTACTTATGTAACAATATGCAACTTAGATTGCCATTCAATACACCAGCAGCTGTGGGTAGAAGGGAGGTTTGCCTTTGCACAGCAAGCTGTTGCTATGGCATTTACCTTTCTGTTCAAAGATTTTATACAGAAAAGATAAGACCTGATAATGTGAGAGTTCCCTGAAAAAAACTGGGTTAATTTGTCTCACTGAGATGTATACAAACTGACGGCCATGTTGTTATTTTTTTATCTGGGTTCAAATTGCTGAGTGTCATGAATCAATAACATGTCTCTTTCCATTTGAAAATAATTCCATGCATCAAATTATATGTGAAACAAGCAAGGAGTCCTGTGGCACTTAAAAACTAACAAATATATTTATTGCATTAACTTTCATGGGAGAAAATCCTGTTTTGTCAGAATTGGGATTTTCTCCAACAAAAGTTCATGTGATAAATAAATTTGTTAGTCTTTAAGTGTCACAGGACTCCTTGCTTGTTTTGCTGACCTAGACTAACACAGCTGCCCTTTTGGAACTTGGCAAATTATATGTAGTAGCATTGATGCTTCATTGCATGGAGATCTGTATAATGAGTAACATGGTCTATGGGTAACGTAAAGTGACATCTAATGTGCACAAACAGATAATAATGGTAACAGTATTGGCAGCCTGCAATACTTATTACATGCTTCATGCTAGCTGACATCATTAGGCACCAGGAACTGATGGGTCCCAGTTCACTGTTCATTACAATTTGACAACAAGTCTTAGAGGATTATTATCAGGATAAAAATCATAACTGTATTCCTAATAATATGGTGCTTTTAATTACTGAGACTGATGCAATTTTAAATTGCAGTCATTTCAGTGTCAACATTTATGCAGTTTGTTAGTTTGTGCATTTCACCCAGTGAGGTCAGGGAAGTTAGCCCAATCAGTTTCACTTTCCATTTCTAGTTAATTTCATTTTGTGGCTCTCAGGCATATACACTCTGATGCTAAGCTTGGTTCTTAGCTCAGCAGAGGGAAATATAGGTCACATGCAAAGTGATTTTGTCTCAGATCCTTAATGGTAAGTAGGCATCTAACTCTTACCAAAAGCAGGTGGGACTTGTGTGTCCTAATATCCTGAAGGATGTGAGCCTTTAGTCATAATTTGACAATGATCTTCTAAATAGTATCATCCTGGTAGGGAAACAGAAATGTAGTATTTAAATAGCAAATGATAGGAATTCAATGGTTGACCAGGACTGCATCATATACTTGATTTTATATTACCTGGAAAGGGGAATTAGATTGTCAAGTTTAACAGATGCAAAAGTGACATCTCAGATGAAGATCTTACATGAATTGATTCTGGATCTACAGACTTTTGTTATAAAACGCTTGATGCTAGAGGTGGTGCTCGCAGATATTCAGGTATCATATAGAATCACCTTTCTGGCCTTGGATGATCTGGATATATTTTAAAATGAAAATGTTAAACTACACCTACATCCTTATTCTGCACTTGTTTGGCTCTCTTGGTAGAGTCCTGTGGACTCTGTGCTAACTGCTGTTGAGAGTCCTTTTTCTTTAGAGACAAGGGTCATTGTTTGCCTTCAAAACTACTGAGAGTGAAAATGGTGGGTTACTTACCAGTACCCGTCCTTCTTTGAGATGGGCTGTTTGCATGCATTCAGTATTAGGTGTTTACGTGCCACAGCACATAATTGGTTGGAAGTTTTTTGCCCTAGCCCGTCATAGCAGGATAGGTAGTGCTGCTTGGATACATTCCGTATTAGGTGACTACTAGCCATAACATGGACGGCAGGCAGAGTTGGAGTTTTCTGCCTTCAGCACAGCTATCCCCATAGATGAACTCCAAACCAGCAGGCTGCCTGACGTAAGCATATTGCCTACATGGAGGGGAAGAATATATAACTCCTTGAAGTCCCACGGTAAACAAAGTTAAGGGACCTTACAGAAAACTACGCATCTCTTTGAGGCAGGTTGGGTTCGTGGCATTGGCTGTGCAAGCCTAGAAGGTCCCCAGCCCTGGAAATTAAGGAAATTTTGATGAGCTAGGGACTCTTTGCCCTAAGTGAAAAGACTGCTACTCACCAAGTTCTACAAGCACTAGACAGGGAAAATGAAATAGGGAAGTGAGTCACTTCAATAGTGGGTTGGCAAGGATACTGCCCAGGTTATTCTATGCACACCGGAACAAAGACCGGCCTTTACACAACCAGGTCCTACCCACCTCTCTAGAAGTGCCATGATAGGACTATATTAGGCAAACAGAAGACATGGGAGTTCTACTAGTAAGACTTATATGAGAGAGAGAAGGTCTGTCATCTGCATGGAAAATGGGATGTAAAAATGTCCTGATCCCAATGAAACCTTTAGGCCTTCAATCTCAAGCTATAGCAGCCGGATTGCAGGTAGCGGAAAGTAGCAAAGATGGGTCATCTATTGTGCATTGAGAGATTGGCCTGTACCCCCGCTAGTAAGGTTGGGTGGGGGACTACCCCACCATCTTGGAAACAAAGAAGGGGGTTGATGATGGGGTGGGAAGGGTAGCTTCATGGTCCCTTCGTGTTACTAAGCTGTGTGGGGAAGAACCCCAAAAGAGGAACAAAGTGCACTGGTCTTGAGGGCAGAGAAGGTCTGCCTCAGGGCCCTAACAGAATAACCTCAGAGCCAGAGTTTTATGGATGACAGTCTGAAAACTTCAGACAAGGACACTCCCATAGTACCCTCTATAAGGTGGGATCAACCTAGACTGTACCAGCCTTAGAAGTTAAGAAGAGGGTAGGGATGGGAAGTTCATGACCTCTAAGGGGAATTTCCCATAGAGATCCCCTGAGAAGGCCAATGGTTAACAGCACCACAGAGCAGGCACGGTCCCAGCATGTCAGAATAGGGGTACCACAAAAGGGGAATCCCGATGGACATGGGAAAAGGGGGGGGCATGGAAGGGGGAAGGGATTTTGGCCTCCCACCTGCACTTTACAAAGGGAGTATATGAGTCCAACCCTGGGTTCAAAGTATAGAGGCTGAAGGCCCAAAGAGAAGGGACAAATACAGGAATGAGCTCGAGGTTGGCCTTTTTGTGCATCCAGGTGCCTTATCTCCTCTGAGACAAAAGGCACGAGTACATATATGTATGACCAGGATCTTTAAGTCTCTGTGAGCACATGGGGCCCGAGATCCCCAGGGACCATTGTCATCTAAGATACCAAATAGTTAAGGTTGAAGGAAGCAAAACTGAAGGACAAAAGTCGTCGTACCATAACCCATGTAGAGTCCCATCGCAAAGCATATAGGGTGTCCCAGGAATGTTGGTTTTTCTTTTTTTTCTTTTCTTTTTTTTGTTTTCCCATTGCTCCCTCGCCCGACTGGGGGTGGCGGTGGTCAGGCATCACCTTAGCTGAAAGACCCTCATAAGTGAGATAGAGAGGGAGGGAGGATCCATCTCCCTTCACTGGTTCACACAAGATGATGATGTTCTGGTAGGCCTTAGGAGTGGAGCAGAGCAGGGGAGTCATCAAGGGACACCTTCAGTGAGTGAAGTAGGAGATGAGAGAGAGAGGTATGCCCATGGCAGTGGGAGTAACCACATGGCAGTTGCCCAGCGGAGGGGTGTAAAGTGTAAGTATTTGGGGAAAGACATATCCCCACCCCCACCACCATGACTGAACGCGCTTTGGGAGAGCAAGCCAGGACCAGAAGAGCTCTGCCCATAGTAACGTAAAAGGGCAAGGATGTTCTTCCACTTCTAGTCGAGGGGAGCACTGTTTCCTCACAAGCCCCCCTTGCCAAGGATCCAGTTAGACAAAAGGCTAGACAGCAACAGGTGTTTGCCTTCTGACCAAGGGAACCCTGGAGATAAAAACCACTCCGGAGGCCTGGGGAATGGGCTGAGCTTATCTGGAGAGTGTCTTATAGAAAATGGATGAGCCATAACTGTAACCTTACTTGACAAGTTGAATGGAGATGGAGAGGGGAAATCCCGGAGTACCCGTAAGTAGGCCCCACTGGAAGAGAGGATGAGGAGGTTCCCTGTGTGGAGAATGGTTTGGCACTGGGATGCCCAGTGGTCGACAACCAAATCCAGACCCTGTTTACCGCTGGCTTGAGGTGATTGCGGGACGGAGGGGGAAGGAAGGAAGGTGGGGGGGGATCACGAGAAACAATGCACGGTGTTCACCTAATAACCCAGCGGACAGTGGTCACGCAGGTCTGAGACTTGTAGGTATCTGAAATGTGCTGCCATGAGTGCAGTTTCTACATAGTAAAGTAATCCCTAAGTAAGTAGTTAAAGAACACCACCCTAAAAATATAGGGCACCATGAGGGCTCTATTTGCTCATGTGATCAAGCCCTGTGGGATAGGCCCACGGCTTGGCCTCTGTTCTTAGTCATGCCCCCTCAAGACATGCTAAGCTAAGCTGTGGTGAGCGGTGAGGCTCTGAATGAAGAGAATAGGTTCTGAGTTACCCAAAGGTGAGAAGCGCTAGAATGCGAGAGTGAAGGGTAGTAAAAGGGGGGGGGTCTTGAAAGATTGACCCTATACACCCTTGGAGGAAAGGCAGGAGAGATCCCAGGAGGTAGAGGGGGCGATGTGCCCGTAGGGACTAGATTAGTAGTAGGGTCTGCTGTGGGACCAGCAAGAGTCCCTGGTCAGACATCCAGCTGTAATATAGGGAGCCGTGAGGAGATGGAGGAGGTGTTTATCTATCCCTGTCTGAGCTGTAGACCCTTTTGCTAATTTCTCATGGATTTCTGCAGGAGAGAAGGAAAATGTTACAGTGAAACTGAAGAGTTTATCTCAGGCAGGTTCAGTAGGCTAAGGAGGGGAGTCCTGTGAAAATGAGAGTTCAAAGTCCCCAGTAGATTTATCTTGAACTCTACTCGGTCGGGGTGACTGGCGCTTTCTGTGATAGTGAGGGCTGAGAGGGCGACTAGACGTTTGAGAAGGGAGCATACCCAGAGATCAGAGGTCCGATCTGGGGTCCCTGGCACCTTGTAGGAGTAGGTCTGAGTCCTCCGCAAATAAGGACTGTTCCTCAAAGGGAAGGTCCTGGATGGCCTATTGGGTGTTTCGAGATAGGCCTGCCTCCTGAAGCCATGCCATGCACCTCATAACGACGGCTATGGCTACCCCTCGGCTTGCTGTGTCTGTGGCAGCCCAAGCAGCTAGGAGTGCATTGTGGGATGCCAGTGAGCCTTCTTCAAGGAGGGACTCAAAATCTTCCCTCTGATCCTGGAGAAGGAGGCCTGTAAATCTCTTTAAGGAGTCCCAGATATCTGAAGTGTATCTAGCCACCAGCAGCTGGTGGTTAGCTATACGCAGATGGAAAGCCGAGGTCGAGTACATCTTTCTACCCAGGATTTACATCTGTCTGGCCCCTCTGGACCTTGGCATGGGATCCTGAGGGGGTTTTAGTCCACATCCTAGGGCAGCCTCAATTACCCGTGGACTTGGGCTCGGGTGATGGGTGAGGAAGGAAAAATCCTCTGGTGGACCTGGTACTGGTGAGCTGCTGTGTCCAACACCAAGGAAATAGAGGCAGGGTATTCCCACCAGGATCTGGCAATATCATGCACGCTAGGGAGCAGGGGCACAGCCATAGTGTCTGGTGGGGATGATACACCTGGATCAAATGGGGGGTCTCGGACCCGGCCCGACAGGTTCAGCCTCTAGGCCTGTGTAGGCAGATACCCTGTGCAGGAAATCAAAATGGGCTGTGGTGTCCTCTCTATTGGATCCTGGCCTGGGGTTCAGCTCCCTGTGTGGGTTAATAATGGTGAGCTCTTCAGTACCGCAGTAGGTCTGCTGTGAGGGGAGTTCTCTCGACACCAACCATTCATGAGGATGGTATCAGTAAGGATTCACTGCAGCATGTCTGCCCTTTCTAGTCAGGGTGATCTCCTCCAGGCTCGGGGAGCAGGAGCTTTCTTGCAGCGCCGGATGTTCGGCGCCGGGCCATGTGGGCAATTATAACTTATAACTGTGGGTAAAGCGGAGGTGCTACGGTGCCAGGGAGAAGCGGAGTGTGACCTACAGCACTTCTGAGTCCAGCCTAGGGCAGTACTGCCCGGTGCCTTCAGGGGAGCTTCTCGTGGCACCGGAGAGCTTGGCACTGTACTAGGTGCTGGGGAGTGGTGCTGTTCAGGAGGAGTCCATTTCCCCAACAAGAAAGCATGCTTTCCTCTCTGCTTAAGAGACCTTGGAGAAGTGGGAGTAGGGAAGAGCAACAGGGCCTTTGCTGCATCAAAGGCCTCCAGGGTGGTTGGGATCCACACCACTTCATGCCCGCAGTGCCGGTAGTGGCTCAGCCGGGGAGACATAGGCAGGTGGGAGCATTTTGGCACCAAGGTTGATGCCGACTGTGTCTTCTGCTCCATAGGGGGGCAGCGCTGAGAGAGCTCTGGTGCCAACCTCGCACGCAGTGCTGGTGCCAAAGGCAACTGTGGTTCTTTGAGGGTAGGCTGCCACAATTGCTCTAAGGCCAACACACGGCTCCTTTCCTCCCTGTCTTTCAACATCCTTGGCTTGAAGTGTAGAGTTTCCAAAACACCACATGAAGGACTGACAGATGGAGCTGTCGGTGGCCTGGTGGGATTCAACCAGGCACTGGAGGCACTCCTCGTGAGGGTCATCGCATGGGAGGGCCTTGCTGCAAGAATCACAGCTTAAAGCCTGGCATCCTCAGCGGGTGTTGGGAGGGATCTTCCAGCTCCAAACTCACACGTTCTGTAGAGGCGCCAGTTCTCGGTGGAATGATAGCCACGAACAGGTCCTCTAACGTAAACAGGCAGCTCATACAATAAGCTAACAACAAGCATTGGTGATCGTAAGGACGTTCCAAAACTGTCGCTGAGGGCGGAAAAAGGAACTGGTTAGGGTCAGGGTCAGGACCATATATACATATAGCCATGGGAGTGGCCAGAGGCAGCTTTGGCCACTGACCCTGCTATGACAGGCTAGGGCAAAAAGCTTCTGACCAGTCGTGCACTGCAGCACGTAGACACCTACTACTGAATGTATCTAAGCAGTGCTCGAAGAAGTGCTCTGTGCTTAAGCCTATTTCATAGCAGTCTATTTCCTTTCACTGTTGCTCTTTTGTTACAGGAGCCCAGCTTCTTTGCACAGTGTTGCTGATCAAACCTGGTGCCTGGGCTCGCAGCCTCGCTAAGATCCTCCGAAAACTACACTTAGAAAAATTCAGCCTTGTTGGGATGAAACACATAAGCCTCAAACCAGACATTGTCTTAGGACTTCTCTCATCTGAAGCTAAACAGGTTTGTTAAAAAACAGACAGGTCAATGACTGCATTAGGACATAAAACAAGGCAGTTTCAGGATATTCTGGCAGAATCCATTCCTGTTAAAGCAAAAACTCCAGTCCAGGAGTCCTCTGCAGTTGTCACAGGGTGGAATCAACAAAATAATTATATCTGTTCTGGGTGTTAGATAGGAAGACAGCCTCAAGTCTGACAGCTTGTTTGTATCACGGGCCACAAAGAACAAGATCAGGTTTCTCTGAAAGAAAAGTTGTCCTTTTTTGCTTGAAAAGGCCTGAACGTTTCTTTTTTAATTAAAAAGATACTTTTTTTTTTAACATTAGAATTCCAGGTTCTGTTTATCCTGGAAGACTCTGTGTTGACTGGAGAGCCAGGGAAATGATGGCATGACATGAGCCAAGAGAGTAAGAATTGAGCAATAAGAGTGGAAGGGATTTTTATTTTAAAACTCTTTGGTTTTTATTGGTTTCATTAAGATCAGTTCAACATTGCTGTCTAATCACGCTTTGGCTAAAGGAAGCCTTTGTTAAAGGTCCAGCAGCTTTTCCCCTTTAATTAAGGTGTGAGAGCTCACAATACATGTCTTCTTATACTTCCAAGAAAGACTTCCTGCAAAAAACAGGAAAATCCAGAGATGAGATTTGTTATTGTTCAGAGCAACTGCACATATTCTCCCTCTCTGATATACTAAGGGTACCCACGCTCACAAGTCCAGCTCCCCAGCTGTCCCTCTCTTAGGTGTAAATATGCATCTTATTTGCTCTTGATTGATAGAGGTGTTTCCACACTGCACAGTTCCATGCCTATACTGTGAATTCCCCAGCAAGTCAGGCTGCCTAAGCAAGCCTGCTTTGCTTTCTCTGCAGAGGCTATAAACAAACTAATTGCCCACAGTTATAAGGTACTATACAATTCTTTGTAAGCAAGCACATTTATTCTCAAGATAAAACAAACAAGGAGTCTGGTGGCAGTTTTAAGACTAACAAAAAAAGCATTATAGGGAAAGCGTATTATAAACAATAAAACAACCTACACACATGCTAATAAATTTACCAGAGATCACCCCATCTCCAAGGACTCTAGCACCAGTAAGTCCTCCGACCCCACCATTCCCCCTAAACATTTTTTCTGTGGCCAAGTGTTCATAACCACCAGGGCTCAGAACAAGCCTTCTTATGAATCTATGAGTCCCTGCTTTACGCAGGTTGGGCCTCTGATAGTGGCCTCATTCAGCAGGTGATTGGCAGATGAAGGTCCCAGCCTCATGGTAAAGCTTCAAAAAGATGAGTTCTTGCATAACCAAGAAGGATAAATTTTTACACATCTGCTCTTAGTGATTTTGAGAAACTCACATAACTTCAAAAGTTCATTCTTGTCTAGTGGATCGTTTCAGACAATCCTTTGAAATTCATTACGATCCCCAGGGTTTATATCAGTCACATCTCCCCCCTAGAGACATTACGTACTATCCCACAATAATATAGAAACATTTGTATTTTTTAATACAATGGACTCAGGAAGGTTTAACATAGTTCAGTAAGATTTTTCCAGAATATTGCAGGAAATTGGCCTGTCACTGTATTCTAAAGTAGAGATAATCAATTATTTTCTGTCAAGGCCAAAGTTTCTTGGTCAAGGTATAGACAAGGTCCAGACTCCAGAGGAAATAATATAAAAATAATAACAATAATTATACTAATAAGAAATTAAAAGCTTTCACAATCTGTTCAAAAGTGTCTGGTTGTCCTATTTGGTCTGTGGTTCACCTATTAACTACCCGTGTTCTAAAGAAACAAAACAAGCAAGTAGGGAAAAATCTTTCTCTTCCTACATCACAACAAAGGCAAAAAGGACACAAAAACATTTCTTTTTCAAACAAGTCCTGGTCACAATTAAGGGAAATGTGGGTTATTGAGAGTGGATGGTAAGAGCTGTCCAAAATTTGAATGTATTGTAAGATTAAAAAAACAAAGAAGTGGTTTGACCACCAGAAATATACATGTATTTGGGCAGCTATTTAAAAATATTCAGTAAAACAAACAAGGAGTCCTGTGACACGTTAGTGTATGTCTACACTGTAGGCTTAAGTCGACTTAAGCAACTCCGTGGTTACATCTGGAGTTCATTAAGTTGACTTAAGCACTTGCTTAAGTTGACTTAATAACTCTCACCCATAAAGTTGACTTTAAGGGTTAAGTCAACTTTACTAACTTGACTTAACAAAATGTGGCCATTAAAGTCAACTTAACACAGTCAACTTAAGGCAGGAGAGCCATTTAAGTCAACTTTATAAAGTCGACCTAAGTCAGGGGACCCATTTAAAGTCGACTTTATTTGAAGCATCTTCAGAGCATCTGATGAAGTGGGATTTTCTCCTACAAAAGCTTATGCAGTAAGTAATTTGTTAGTCTTTAAGTGCCAGAGTACTCCTTGTTTGTTTTACTGTACTAGACTAACATGTCTGCCCCTTTGGAACTCAAAAAGATTCAGTATGTCAGAGATGTAGCGGGTGGAAAGCTTCAGAAAGCTGTTGTTCCGTTTGAACTTCTTGACTTATTCTTGTGTTTTTCAGCTCTCCTGAGCAGCTGTTGAGCATTGATTTAGTTCCCTTAAAGAGCCAATAACTAATGAGTTTAAAAATTACAGTGTACTGTATGTTTGTTCATGGAAAAACGTGCAGTTTATTGTTTCAGCAGGTGAAAAAGTGGAGATAATGGACTGGCTGCGCTGGGTATGGAGAGCAAGAGGGACTGTATGCTGTTCAGGGTTGATCTCCATTCGCGGAGAATGTCAGAGAGTCTTTCAACTGTCAGACCACCTTTTCAGAAGAGCCCTGGCTCAGATTTCTAAGGGCTCAGTACCTGCAGCTGGGGCAAGATTTTCACAAGCGCTCAGCGTGTTTTGGGCAGTGGACTCTTCTAAAAATCTGGCTAAGCTGCTGAGTCACCTTGCAGACCTAGCTCTCTTCAAATGGCTGTGTGGGAGCTGAACACTTCTGCAAGTCTGGTTCCAATAAAAGGTCAAATGTACCAATGCCAAGTGCCCCATAGTTCTTTGGAAAGCATATGCAGCCAGTGTGCTGAGCTCTTTCGAAAATCTGGCCATGAATTCTGGTGGCTAAATGAGAGCAGAACATTTGAAGACCTGGTCCCAATTGCAAGTGATGAACCATGCTAAAAATTCTATCTGTGGTCTCCTATTTCTCTCTCATTTGGAACCTGATCTAAAATGCATGGAAGTCACTGAAAGGTTTCTCCTGTCTTTGGATTAAGTCCTTAGGAGACATTACGGTAGGTTTATTCTGACATCTACATCCTATTTGAAGGCAGATCAGATTTTGGTATTTTTCCCAGTAGCATGATGGCCACTAATGTGTCCTTCGTTTTTCTAAGGTATTGGTTATATGCATGCCAACTAATATCTACAGCAACATGATCACTATTCTGACTTTGTCATCATAAATACTAGCATAAAACAGCTTATCTGAGTTCCTGTCCCTTGGATGCTCCACCAGTGGTGGTTTGCACACCCATGTACTCTTGATCAGAGATTTTTATGGGTAGTGCCCACAGCTTGGTGCCTGCAACCGACATCTCCTTGGTCTCTGGTATGTGGATGTAGGGAGGGGCAGACCTGCCAACATGCTGGCTTGAGATGGAGTTTGCAGTGTCCACTAGCTAGTTGACACAGCTGGTTTATTTTATTTGAGCTTTATAGTGTTCTTTCTTTCTTTCTTTCTTTTTATATAGCACCATCTTGTGCTTTTGGAAGGGGGAGTCCCCCCTCTCTTCTTTCTTTGTGATCAGGCCTTTTTGCTCTTGGCTCCTGTCAGCCTGTGCTCTTCCCTTGTGAATTATGCCCAAAAATTTGGGATTCTTCTTCAAGCAGTGTCCCCGACTGCTCCACTCTAGGTGTGCACTTGTGACTGAGCACCAGATCGGAGGTTTTTCACAGCAGTGCCTGTGGGGGGGAGGCATGCGCGCTGCAGGAGCTTGCAGCGGTTTCACACCGGTCACAGCTCGCACATCTCTCCCTTCCCTTCCCTCAGTTACTTCCAACCACCTCTGGCATTGGGTGGAGAACCAGCAACTTCTAACAACTCAAGTCCCTCTTAAAAAAAAACCCAAAAAAACCCACAACCCTTTTCTTCCCTCATCTGTTTTACAAACCTAACTCCCTATGAAGAAAAAGAAAAAGAACAAACAAAATAAAATATAATTAACACAATCGGTGATGCTGAGCCTTTTGGGTTTCAAACACTGCTCAACTTGCCGCAATGCTATACCAGCTTCAGACAGCCATGAGTTATGTATTAGATGTCTGGGCAAGGGTCATTTCCCTCAGAAATGCCCTCACTGTAAGAACCTTACCTGGAGAATGAGGAAAGACCAGGAGATGAAATTAAAATTACTACTTATGCAGGGCTCCCTTAGACAGGCATTGGAGCCCAGCTGCTTTACATTGAACAATGAAGGACAACAAAAGAAACACTCCTCTGAACCATCCCCAGTGGCTGTAAAGAAATCCAAACCCAGCCACAGAGGAGGCAGTATCCACAAGGCTTTTTCCCCCTCTAAGGGAAGCCACCCTCTAAGCTCAAAACCAGAGTTGTGGGCCTGATAAAACTTCAAAATCCAGCAAGCCGGCAGCGGCTTTAGCCTCGAACACGGCACCATCAATGGTTGTAACGCCCCAGGCAATCAGCAGTCTGGCACCGATTGTATCCACGGTGCCATGCAGCTTGTTTGCTAATAATTCCAACCTGGTACCGGCCTTCTGTTTGCTGGCTCTGGAAGCACTTAATCACAGTGCACAACAATAACCGGCATCAATAAACATTCCGGTGCCTGCCTTCTAAGCACCAACTGCACCATCTTGCAATTACAGCATGGATCGCCAGTTGAGAGATCACAGTGCCATATCAGATGCAGAGTACACAATTACAAACAAACACAACAGAGGGGGCACGAACACCAGAAATGTTTCCAAGAAAGAAAAAGAAGAAAACCCATCACTGCGAACAGGGAGACGTCCCTTCCGGGAATTCCTCTCCTATTTCACCACTTTTTTCAGTCAGATCCTCTCCAGATCAACTTACCTCAATTTTCTTTCATAAAGCCTCTCCCCACATTCAGAGAGTGCTAAATCACAAACTCCTGAGCTTCCACCAGTTCAACAAAGCACTCAGCTGCAATCCCAAAACCCCAACATGGGTGTCACTTGGCCAGTACCTCCTTGGTACACAAATGTACCCTGAGGAATGCCCTGCTACAGATGGGGCAGTTGGACCAATTATGGAGTATCACAAGGCATCCCTTCAACATCTCAGATGCCTATCCCATGGCAACCTAACACTATTCTAATGCCACAACAACAGCAAACTTTGAATATACAGGAGTCCCAGTGAATGCAATGCCAATTGCCCGGGACAATTCCTCAACACAACAACATAAAACTGATGACTACAAATAATTTCAGTTGTTCAGAAGGGTGTCTTGCACCATGGACATTCATATGCATGACAACTCCATGACACAGCATCAACTATAGAGAATTTTACAATCTGCTACGTCTTCAAAAATTGCCTTGCCTATGAACAACGGCATTACGGGACCAGCTAACACTATATGGCAGATGCCAGCCTCTGCTACACCCACACATAAGAAGACAAATAAGAAATATTTTATCACCCTGAAAGATAATGAATTCCTATTCACACATCTGGATCCCAATTTATTGGTCATAGAAAAAGCCGACCGAAGATCAAGGCAAGCTCATAACAAGTCTACCTCGGCAGATAAAGAAAATAAAAAGCTATATCTTTTGGGCAGAAAGGTTTATACCCCTGAATCCTTAATATTGAGAGTGGCAAATAATACAGCTATACTATCAAATTATGACCATGACAATTATTCAAAAATATCTGAATTTATTAACTTCATTTCATAAAATAAAAAGAACAATTTGATACATTAATGAAAGAGGGGCAGCTTGTAGCACGGACGGCATTGCAGATATCTCTAAA
This sequence comes from Podocnemis expansa, assembly GCA_007922195.1. Classification (NCBI taxonomy): domain Eukaryota; kingdom Metazoa; phylum Chordata; order Testudines; family Podocnemididae; genus Podocnemis; species Podocnemis expansa. The sequence continues at coordinate 26,273,956 of ML682016.1, forward strand.
TGTAGCTGACACAGTGGCACGTACAGTGGGAACAGCAGTAGTCATCCATAGGGCCTCTTGGCTTCACTCCTCTGGTTTATCGGAACAGCTGCAGGCTACAGTTGAAGATTTGCTGTTCAACAAGAAGAAACTATTTGGAGAGAAGACAAATGAAATCACACACACACTTAAGGATTCCAGGGCAATGCTGCATACATTAGGCATTTATTCCCCCTTAATCACAGAAAAGGAACAATACTCTCCACAAATACTACAACAAATTTAACCAATATCAACAAAACAGGAGATTTGACAATATTGATTCTCAAGCGAGGCAACAACACCAATGCTGGAAACAAATGAACCAGACCTCCTCTAACAACCAAACATCCAATTTGAAACAACAGTTTTGAAGCTGTGGTCAAGAGATTGTCGGACCACCTCAGTCCCAGGCAGGAAATGACCATAATATCACACCAGTATTTCAATAAGAGGCTGTTACCATTTCTTCATTGTTGGAACAACATCACTTCGGACAAGTGGGTGATAAATGCCATCATGAATGGATATACTATGCCTTTTATATCAATACCAACAACCCACCCACCTTCCCTGTACCTCTTTCAGCGACTCTTCTGATGTACACCTGCTCCAACAAGAGGTACACAACCTCCTACTCATGGGAGCAATCGAAGAGGTACCAACACAATACAAGGGAAGCGGATTCTATTCCCAATATTTCCTAACCCAAAAGAAACCTGGGAGTTGGAGGCCTATTTTGGGCTTAAGAAGGCTGAACAGATTTGTCAATACCCACAAATTCAAAATGGTCACCCTATCTACAATACTTCCTGCCTTAGAACACAAGGATTGGTTAGCCTCCCTCAACCTCAAGGATGCATATTTTCATATAGCAATGCACCCAGCATACAGGAAATTTCTGAGGTTTGTTTTTATGGACGAAAATTACTAGTATACCATACTACCTTTTGGACTATGAACAGCACCGAGGGCCTTTTCAAAGCTACTAGCAGTTGTTGCCGCCCACCTTCAACAGAAGGGCATAATAATCTTCCCATACCTCGATGACTTCCTTATAAGGGCTCGGCCATTCAAGGCAGTGCAACATGCGGTACACAGCACAGAAAGTCTCTTTCATAGTCTGGGCCTAACAATAAATTGCAAGAAATCTTAAATGAGCCCCATGCAAGAAATACACTTCATAGGGGCAAGATTACACACACCATCTGCCAAAGCCTATCTCCCATAGGAGGGGTTTGAGGACAAAAGAAACTTAGCATACACTATCCAGACCACTCCAACCATCACCGCATGCACTTGCATGTAAATACTTGGACACATGGTAGCCGCAAGGCACCTAGTCCACTATGCTAGACTTCACATGTATCCTCTACAACTGTGGTTCCTAAGAAACTTCAGTCCACAGAAACAATCCCTTCATTGCCTATTGTTCATTCTGAAAACAGTGAGGGTGTGTTCACACAGCAGTCTTATTTCGAAACAACAGGGTTGTTTCGAAATAAGAAATGCCATGTTCATACGACGTACAGTTGTTTTGAAACAATGGGTTCCGTTGTTTCGAAACAACGGCTTTGTTTCAAAACAACTTAAACCCCATTTGGTGATGAAACAACGTTGTTTTGAAATGATTGTTTCAAAACAATCCCGTCAGAACATGTTGTTTCGAAACAATGGTTACTCGTTTCAAAATAACTGTTGTCCGAACATGCTATTTCGCTTTGAGCTTTTTTCCTTAATTTGAATTAACTTATTTTGAAATAAGGTGTTATTTCAATACAAGTTGTTTCGAAACAACTTGTATTGAAATAACCCCCTGTGTATGAACGTAGCCTGAAAGATACTTTAATGTGGTGGACAGATCAACACAACCTATTATGGGGGTCTCATTTATACCCCAAAAGTCATCTCTTCTCCTGACTACAGATGCTTCCATGATAGGTTGGGGGGCTCACCTTGGAAGCACAACAGCCTAGGGCAGGTGGTCAACAAGGAAAAAAGCTGCCACATAAATCTGCTTGAACTCAGAGCAGTCCGAAACGCATGCCGCTTTTTTCTACCAATACTAGCAAGCAAAAATGTAAAAGTTCAAACAGACAACCTATCCTGCATGTATTATATCAACTGCCAAGGAGGGGCACGCTCTCAGTCCCTACGTGTAGAGGCAATGAAGCTATGGGACTGGTACATCTCCAGTCATGTACAGATATCCACCATGTACCTACTGGGAAGAGACAACATGACTGCAGCCTTCCTGAGCAGAATATTCCTTCAGAAACACGAATAGGAGATAAACAATGAAATAATCCAGCAAATATTTGACCAATGGGATTCGCCAGCGATAGACCTATTTGCCACATATGCAACTGGAACGCGCCCCAGGTGGCAAAACAGAACGTTATGACTCTGACTACATGCGTTTCTCCCAATACCTTTGATTGTCAAAACAATTTGCAAAATCCGACAGGACAGGGCCAGAGTGATAATGATAGCACCAGCATGGCCGAGACAGCCATGGTATACTTATCTCCACCAAATGTCCATAAAACGGCCAATCACCCTCACTTTGGTCTCAGACTTCCTGTCACAGAACAAAGGCAAAACATGACACAGTCATCTGGACAGATTACATCTCACCGCGTGTACTTGGATGGTTCAATGGCACAGGGGCAAAGTGTTCAGATCCAGTGAAACAGGTCCTCTTAAACAGCAGAAAGCCTGCTACAAGACAAACTTACCTTCACAAATGGCTTAGATTCTCCATTTGATGCCTCGAACCGAACACAAACCCAGAAACGACCAGCATTCCTCAGGTCCTTGAGTACATCCTTTACCTGAAAGAGACAGTTCTTTCCGTTAATACCGTCAGAGTCCATCTGGCGGCAGTATCACCTTTCCATTTACTAGAACAAAACTCCTCTATCTTTACGCATCCAATAATAAAGAGGTTCATGTCTGGTATTCAAAAGATGTACCCCCACGTTCAGCCATCAGTACCGCAATGGAATCTCACAGTAGTTCTTAACTCAATTACTAAACCTCCATTTGAACCCCTAGCGTCACATTGCCTACTACAAATGTCAGTGAAGCTAGCCTTTCTTGTCACGATTACATCTGCAAGACGAGTAGGTGACCTGATGGCACTCATGACTGACCCACCTTATATTGGTTTTTATCTGGATAAGGTCTCATTATGTCCTTATCTGGAATTTCTTCCTAAAATTTCTTCACCTTTCCATATGAATCATATGATACACCTTCCAAACTTTTTCCTGAAGCCACAATCACTCTCAACAAGCAATCCTACACACTCTTGATGTCAAATGTGCTCTAGCCTTTTATTTAGAGAGAATGAAACCATTTCATAAAACAGCAAAACTCTTTGTATCCACAACAGAGCACTCAAAAGGAGAACCTAGCTCCAAACAATGAGTTTCCAAATGAGTCTCTTTCTGCATACATGCAGACTATACTACATCCGGGAGACAGCCACCTGAGACCATTCAATCACACTGCAGCATTCCTACAGAACATTCCAATAGCACACATCTGCTGACCTGCTACTTGGGCTTCAGCTGACATTTTTGTAAAACATTACACTATTGAACAGCTGTCCAATGCTAATACATCCCCTGGACAAGCAGTCTTAACATCCATGCATAATATCTATTCCGAAGTGCCCCCCCCCCCCGAAGGGAACTGCTTTCTATTCACCTAGAGTGGAGTAGTCAGGGATAATGCTCAAAGAAGAAGTGAGTGTTACTCACCCTTGTGCAGTAGCCAAGGTTCTTCGAGATGCATGTCCCTGACATACTCCACTACCCACCCTCTTCCCCTCTACTTCAGAGTATACTCTTTATCAGTGCCATCAGTGCTTCACAATAGGGAAGGAACTGAGGGATGTGGGGGGAGACACACAAGCTGGGAATGGCACGAAACCACTGCAAGCCGCTGCAGCACACATGCCTCCCCCTGGGCATTGCTGCAAAAAACCTCTGATCTGGTGCTCAGTTGCAAACACGCACCTAAAGTGGAGTATGTCAAGGACACGCATCTCAAAGAACCTTGGCTCCTGCACAAGGGTGAGTAACACTTACTTCTATCAGATTTGATACAGGTCTTTTCCCCCTCAGTGATAGGTACTCTTACTGTCTTGGAGAGTCTTGCATCCCAGCCAAATGTAAGAGCTGAGACCCGCAGTGCCTGACTGCTTCAACCATTCACAGTGCTCCAATGGCTCCCTCAGCTCCAGTGAGCCAAGTCTATAGGGCACCTTCAAGTCACTGAGAAGACATCTAAGTGTAAAAGACCCCCCACTCTCCTAAAAGAGAGACCTAGAGTAGGGAAAAGTCACCATTTAGACCAGGGAGCAAGGAGATCTCATGTTCCAGTTTCTATCGTGATACTGAGATGCTGACACCACCAAGAAACTCTTCTACTATTAAGCTGCATGCCATGAAGCCTTCAAATAAGGAAGTTTCATCAGTACCAGAATCAAACTATTCCAGATTGAGAAAGAACTCTTCAGATATATTTCACCACCTGGTACCATTTCCCTCTTTGAAAACAGAGACCTTTAGAAGTCAGTGAAGGTCCTGATTTATAAGGCTGTTCTACTGACCACCCTCCTCTACTGCAGCAAAACCTGGACCATCTACCAACAGCACATTAAGACCCTTGAGGGATTTCACCAGTGGTGCTTGTGTTATAGCACAGGGACAAAATGAGAGGACCACAGGACCAGCACAAGCATCCTTCATGGACCTGTATCCACCAGCATTGAAACCTTGCTCCTGAGAAATCAACTCTGATGGGTGAGCTACTGCATTCAGATGTCTAAGAACCACCTGTGGGGAGCCCACTCTTCTATTATGCCATTGGCAAGAACTGCACTGTTGACCTAGACATACAGTTGCTTAATGGTACAAATAAGATGACAATCAATGTTGTACTTCTTCATGGTTGCCCAGAGAGCATTGTGCCATACTCTGTCAAATGCCCTGTTGAAGTCAACAAAGACATGGTAGATGTTCTGCTGGTGTTCTCACATAGAACACAAAGGTTGAAAATCTTTTCTATAGTACTTCTTTAAGCACAAAAGCCAGCCTCTTTTTCAGCTATGATTTTCTCCTCTTGTGGCTTCAATCTGTTCAATATAACTTTCAGCATCATTTTGCTGGAGTGACTAATTAAGTTTATAGTTCAATAGTTTTGACACAAGTTGCAGGTTGCCTTTCTTTGGCAGAGTAATATTTATGACTTTGTCCACATTCAATCAATCAAATCATAGGGCTGGAAGGGACCTCATGAGATCATCCAGTCCAACCCCCTGGGAATTGAACGCAGGACCTTCTGCTTGTTAAGCAGAAGTGTTAGCCACTACACTATTTGCAGGGCTAATGTAGGATTGCTCACCAGTCTGCCAGATTTTGTTGCAGTTCCTGGTGAGTACCTCTATTATTCTTTCTCCTCTGAATTCATCAGTTCAGCTGGGACATTGTCAATACCTGTGGCTTTTCCATGTTTGAATGATTTCATAGTAACCTCTATTTATTCACACAATAGTGAGAAATCATACTCTTCTGTTGAATCTGGGCCTTGTATGATACTAGGATCTTCATTTTGCAGATTGTTGTGCAAATCAAAGCAAAAATTTGTCCACTTATTGATGATGTCCCTTTCTTCTGTGAGGCTGTTCCCTTATTTGTCTTGAATTGAGTTGGCTTTGATCCATCTTTCCTTCATCGGGTCTTTTACAACCCGGCAGGCTCTTCTACTGTTTTATTGATGATGCCAGGCATGTCACTGCTCCGGGAAAGCAGCTGGGACACCGGGCCAGGCTCTGCCCCTTACCCAGTGGCCACGCCCCCGGCCAGGGAAAGGTCTGGGAGCGGCCTCAGGTGGCTGGGCCCAGGATCCCCAGCCGGGGCCAGGGCCAGGAGTGGCTGCCATGGCCGCAGGCAGCTGGGCCCCGGATCCCTGGCCCAATTGGGCCAGAGACCAGGAGAGGTGGGGCCCTGCCAGACCCAGAGCACCGGTGCCAGGATTCGGGGCATGGGCCCCGTGTGCCCAGCACCAGCGACGCCACTGGTTGATGCACTATTCCATTTTAGAGCATTGATTTTCGATCCATATCTTCTGGGCCACCTTCATTCCTTTCCTAATCTTTGTACGAATCTCTCTGTGTTTATCAGCTCCCTCAGTGCTGTTCTTATTTCTCTTAAGTTGTTACAACGTCACACATTTACACTATTTCATTTGTGACCCAAGGTTTTATCTTCCCAGGGATGTCCATTTCTGACTCAGTCGTTACAGTGTTAACATTGAGTCAGTGTTTCTGCATATTCCTCTAGAGCAAGTAGCAGAGCAAATTTTCTTCCAATCATTGTTTGGAATGAGTCTGCAATGCTTCAGTCATTGAGTTTTTCTAAGTCAAACTTGGTTCTGACGATCTTTGGTCTGACAATCTTCCTTAACCACAGCTGAAAGTTTAGCATCACAAGGTCATGATCACCTCCGGCATCAGCACTGGAGAAGCTCATTGTTTTAGCTGTTAATCCCAGAATGAAATCAGTTTTGTACCATGATGAAATTGATCTGGCTGTGGTATAGACCATTGGTTCTGAAACCATGGGTTGGGACCCAGTACTGGGTCACGGCACCCCCTGCTGCCACCTCCAAAAGACTGGAATGCATCGTTGAAAGATGCAACTGTTAAGTTGCAATCATAAATGATTTTTTTCAACTAGGTCCTGAGAAAAAAGTTTGAAAACTACTGATGTAGACCATGAGGTATATGTCACATTGATTGTCTAGATGCTTTATCTGCTCCTCACATGATTGCAAGAATCAGATTGTTGTAACTGATAAACTCCAAAAATCTCAGTTCTTCCTCATTGGTTATTACATTACAGAAATGGCCACCATAATCTCGCCAATCTTCCTGTGCATCAATACTCACTTTAGCATTCCAGTCTCCTTGTACAATCAGAATATATTTCTTCTGTACCTTAACAATAATGTTTTAGAGCTGGCTTTAAAAATCTTCAGTGTTTTCATTGTCATAGTTTGTTGGAGGGGTGTAGATTTGTACCACTGTGAAGTTGAACAGTTCTGCTGTTGGGCAGATGAAGATAAACCTGCTAGATATTGGGCAGCATCTTAGAACTGAATACTTTATAACTTTATGCACAAGAAATCCTATGTTGTTGGCATGTTTGTCTTTTCCACTGTGGTAGAGTACACGGTCTTCTTCCATTAATGTCTCTCCAGAGTTCTTCCATCTGACCTAGGAGATGCCCCATTCCAGTGAAACAGTTTTTCTATCACCCCCTTTCAAAAAATTTTAACATTAAGCATGAATTCTGATGCCCTCCTACTGCCCCCTTAGCTTTTACCACCCTCTTGAACTTCAAAATTGCCTCGCCAGAAGGGTGGTACTGCCCCCCTTGGGAAATGCTGCTTGACTGCCTAACAAATTATTCTCTTTGCTAATTATTATTTGTTAGTCATAGTATTTCTGTGGGGCTGAGAACAGGTTCCTACTGTTTTGGTTACCACATCATAAGAAATAGTCTCTACTCCAAAGAGTTTATATTATTGGCAAGAAACATATGTACAATGACTTGCCCAAGGTCATGCAACTGGCTCATCACAGAGCCAGAAAGAGACGCCAGCCCCAATCTAACACTCTGTCCACAGAACCACACTGCTTTTCCTGTGCTAGTTCTGTATTGCAGCATAGCCCGTATTGGTTCTGACACAAAATAACTACTTCTAAAGGGGTAGCTGTGTTAGTCTTGTTCAGCAAAACAAACAAGGAGTTCTGTGGTACTTTTAAAGACTAACACATTTATTTATCACATGAGCTTTCATGAGTGACATCAACTGGTGATATTCTAGCCCATCCTTTCTAAGAAAAGAGTTGAGTGCCATCACTAAGGTATTTATTTCTTTTGTGAATCCAGAGAAGTATTAGAATTTCTCACTTCTCACTTTATTTCAGCATAGAAATTTAAAGTGCCCTCCAATCACAGACTATTTGGCTATGTCTACACTGCCAAATTAGTCTGGACTAAGGAGGCTTAGTCCGGACTAATTTGTCCCATGGCCACAGTAGGCTTTGCCTAGTCCAAATGGAGAAGTTTCTTAGCCCTAGTCTATACTTAGGTCACTTTTTGGCAGCAGTCAACCAGCATTTATGCAAGGCATGTAAAATGCCTTGTGTAAGTGCTGGTAACTTTCTAAGCCACTGGGACACACTTGGGAAAGCCAACCGCAAGTCCCTTGTGGTTGACTTTCCCCTACATTGCCTGGGGGCCAGGACTTCCGGTGCCGACTTCATACTCTCAGCTAAGCACTCCCAGAATGCCAGGCTGATGGCAGCAATTTTGGCACCATCAGTGTAGACATAGCCTTATTTCAGACTAGGCAAAGCTTAGTCCAAACTAGTAAGACCCAGTGGTTAGTCCTGACTTTTTCGCTTAGTTCGAACTAAGCACATGCAATACCCGAAATAATGGTTAGTTTGAACTAAGTCATTAGTTCATGCATTCTAGTTTGAACTAAAACTTTAGTTTGAACTAAAATGTGCAGCTAGTTCAGACTAAAAAGTGGTGGTTGGTTCAAACTAGCCCAAGGTTAGTTCAGACCTCGGATTTCTTTAGTTCAGACTAGCAAGTCCAAACTAAAACTGGAAATGTAGAGACAGCCTTTGTGTACATGAACATTATCTTAGATGGTCAGTGTTTCTGCTCTATTTGTTCTTCAACTTATGAACATGACAACTTTTTTTAAAGTTCAAGTAGAAGATTAGAGAAATTTGCCACACTCCTGAATCTCAGGTGTACTCAGAGATTTTCCACCAGCCAAGTAACATAGCTTATTTGTTCCACAAAAACAGTTGCTCCTACTAGCGTTATTTCTGAATCCACAAGCCTCTTTTCTTAAAAAGTTGCATCCTCTTGATTCAGAAGAGAATGCCTCCCATAAGCAACCATGTCCAACACATCATCTTCCAAAGTACCTAAATGTAGAACAGGACCCACCTTCAGAAGGCAACCCTGTTCCTTCACAAGCTTGCCCTGGTACAGTGAGGCAGTCGGATAGTGGATTTGTGAACCAGCAAAGGGGAAGATTCCTTCCTTCAGAATCCCTACCTCTTGCCACTTGCAGTGAGTGTGCAGGAGAAGAGCAGCATCATTGATGATTGACTCAACCAACTCCAGAAAATCAAACCTCAGTAGTCTGCTGTTTCAGCAGATAAGCTTCACTCTGGGAGCATCAATAGTTCATCATTCATAGATCTTAAAGCCAGAATGGACCGTTATGATTACCCAGTATGATCTCCTGCATAACCTGTGCCTGAAAATCCCCACCTTCCCTGTTTTTGTTCCCAAAGCCCTGTGCACTAACATTTGCATTAACCTGGGACAAAAGGGAATTTCAATATTGAAAGGGTTCCTTTCCTTTGGTGAAACATTAAAGTTTTGGGCTATGTCCACACTTAGGCAGTTAAATCATTTTAAGTTAAATCAATTTAATAAAATCACTATAAAAATCATTAAATAGATTTAAGTTAAATTGATTTAGCATGCCCCCACTAGAAACTCAAATCAAACCAGCATGTCCCTGGACAAGACTTGCTAGTTCAACTTAGGAGAGGGGCACCATGGGAGGTATGGCAAAATGGCCTCCTAAAAGGGCCGTATCCCCACCCAATATATAGAAAAAGGACAGCACCCTGGGAAGGAGAAGGGCAAAAGTGTTAAATCGAAATAACAGTTAAATCGAAATAAGATGTCCACACTGCGCTATTTCAAAATAACAGTTTTGATTTAACCATCATTTTGATATAATACTAGGTTTTATTACATCAAAATGACTTTCCTTATTTTGAAATGAGGGGGCTCCTTATTTCTAAATAAGGAAACATAGTGTGGACATGCAATCTTTTAAATTGAAATAATCAGAATTATTTCAATTTAAAGACTAAGTGTGGGCATACCCTTGCTGTTCAGAGGGAAATTAAAGATCCCATGATATTTTTCTAAAAGAAGAAAAGCGGTTCAGTGCAATGAGCTACTTATCAAGCTAACCACCCATCTCTCAGTAAATCAGATTGCAATGTAAATCAGAATGTAATATTGTGTGAACTAGGAAATACACTGAAAACTGATCACTAGTTAAAGGAAATATTTTGTGCAAAAAGTCATTCACCTGTGTAACAAACTGCCACAAGATGTTGAAGGCAAGAACTTAGGGAGTCTTAAAAAAAAGAATTGGATGCAATGTGGTTACATTAGATAAGATAAATGTTTATAAGGGATGGCAATCATCATACTTCAGCGCATAAGCCAACCACTTGTAATGATTCAGTGGTCTAAAAGTCATGGTTGTAGGGCCCTGAGCATCCAACACCTCTTTATCACTACCGGAAGCCATGTGGAACAGCAGCCAACACTTACCGGAGAATGAGGTACACCAAGAAGTACTGCCCAGGGAAGCAGAGGGACAGTACTCTTTGGCCACCAGATTGGTCCAGACCAACTATTCAGGTCAGGACATCGTCTCATGCAGCTGTCTGATCAACAGTGGGGACTGTCATGTTATAGGTACAAGATTTTTTCTCTTGCTCTGTTGTGCTCTTGACTTCTGCCTTTCATCTCAACCCAGCCTGAATTTGGTACCCATTTCCTGACTCATCTTGGTAACTAGTCCCAACTCCTGCCTTCAGCCTAAGCCCAGTGGAAGCTACTGGCCCAGCCACTTATCTCCTAGACATTATACCACTAACTACTTGAAGTTATGAAGTAGTTTTCCCTATAAGAAACTTATTACATACTTGTCCATTCTGATATTTTTTGCATCTTCCTCTGAAGAGTGCTGGTCCCCATCAGAGGCCTGATACAGACTAGGTCTGACCCTGTGTCCTTGTTGAAAATGTTTCATGCTGGTTATGCTTCTTTGATTTCCTGTACCAGTAGCACCTTCAATAACTAGCCCAGTGCTTTGTAAGACATTTGTGATATCTGTGGTTTAAAAGGTGCTATCAAACAGCTCTCATGATAATCTAATACAAACTCCTTTTGGAGCTCGGGCACTTTTACTTAAAATTTCTTTCCATTACATTGTACTGGTAGTTCATGATGTTCCAGAAGCACAAGAGACATCACTGATATCTAATGACTTGTTCATAAATTTTGTGTTTTAGCCTTTGATCCCATGATTGATCAATAACTCATTCCTTGTTCCTGAGTTAGCTGTGACAGACTGTCTCCTCTTTCAATTGTGGAGCTATGACAGATTTTCTCTCCTCTTTCAACTGTGGACAGTTTTATAGTCCCTAGCAGCTACTCCCCAATTTATAAAAGCTATTAACAATTTTTTAAGGTTACTTGTTAAAAAAAAAAGAGCTTTAAAAAAGACTTGCAGCTAATTCAGGAGTAGTGGCGGATATAAAATGCTGCTCTCTTGTATAGATAATAATGCAGCACTAATATTGGTAACATTGCCTCTTGGACAAGGTAGCAGGATGCTACAAGCCAGGTTAGGCTAATTCCATCTACTGAACCCTAATTAAAAGTAAAGGGGAACCACCTGAGTAAGCTGGTCAAGAAAGAAGGAATGAGGAACAGCTGTAAGAACCTGGGAGGCCTATAAAGGCTGCTAGGAAGAGGATGCATGGGGAAAAAGAGGGGCAGTTAACCCAGGACAGGAGAAGCTGTAGCAAGGGAAATTTGGGCACCTTGGTGACTAAGGCTGTGTTCCCACACAGTGGGTTATTTCGATACGGTTGTTTCGAAACAACCGTATATCGAAATAACGCTTATTTCAAAACAACTTATTTTGAATTAACAAAATGTTATTTCGAAATAAGGAAAAAAAGCCGGAATCGAAATAGCGATTCCGGACAACAGTTATTTTGAAATGACTCACCGTCGTTTCGAAACAACATGTTCACACGGCATTGTTTCGAAACAACCATTGCGAAACAACGTTGTTTCGCCCACAGACTAGGTTTAACTTGTTTCGAAACAACCATGCGTCGTGTGAACAGCCAAAACCTTATTTCGAAACAACCTCCGTTGTTTCGAAATAAGGAGGCTGTGTGAACACAGCCTAAGGGCAGAGTCTGTGATTATAAGACCTTTGTGACCACTTGGAACTATGTATATAGAAGGTGGCAGGCAATCTATTGTAAATAAAGCACAGTGGTGGAGCAAGACATGGTGGTCAGGACATGGTTTGCGGAGCCAAGGGCCTGAACAGCCAGGGGGCCTTGTGGAAACCATTACAGCAGGGGTTCTTAACCTGGGGTGCCCACACCCCTTAGGGGTGTGGGAGTAATGTATAATTTAAACACAGAATGCCTACCCAATATACTTCAAATGTGACATCATCATGACAGATGAAGAAAGATGATACATGTGCAATGCCACACCATAACATATATGCTTTTGGGGTGGGGGGTGCTGGGATCCTGTGTATCACTGTAGTGGGTGTGAGGCCTCTAAAAGGTTAAAAACCCGTGTGTTACAGGCAACTTGCAGAACTTTTCAGTCATTAGAGATCACCCTTTTTGGAATATTTCTCATCAGCTGTAATCAGGGTGATATGCTCTGATCCTTGTCTTTCTTTATCACAAGCTAGTTCACTGGTAATACATCCAAAGCTTAGAAGCTCTAGGAGAGTTACATTTGGGAAGTATACAAGCAGCCCACATTGACACAATCAAAAACCATGGCATACTCTGTCATGTTTGATCATCGATGTTTGCTTTGTCATTTCTCCTGGGGAATGCTCACAATTAGTTGGAAAGGGAGTTTTCTCTAGGCATTTGCAAGAGTTGAGGATAATGTTCAGGTTGCACAGTAGCAAGTTGTGTTCCTTACTATCACAATTGAACGCCTTCTCTCCCTATCCATGTTTCCTGAATATGGGTATGCCATATGCCACATATGCTACAGTGTAATATCTTAACATCCTCAGGGAAACAGGTTTGTTTTGGTTCTTCCAAAAGATTTGTCCTAAAACCTGTTAAATCTATCTATGTATGTGTGGGGTGCATGACAGCTGCCATGTTGAACTGAATCAATGGCTTCCAGAGCTAAAAACACAAGGACTACAACTAGTTCTGAAGAGACCAGGATCTCTACTGGTGCTGTAGCAGACTCATTTTCTCTGAGGATCAGGCACAGACTGGGACCTGTAACATGCACTCTCCAGTGGACTGCAGTTGTATATGTGTTGGCTGGGTGATCATGGGGGAATATTGTGGCAGCTCTGCCTGGGGAGTTTGTGGCCATTTATAGTGAACAGAAGGTGGGAAGCAGGGAAGACTGTCCAGTGTGTTTGCTTATGGTCTGGCTGTTAGCCACTGGAAATTTTTCAGGTTAATCTAATACTCATCAACATTAATCAATGTCATCAGTTTCTGTCCCCACTTTTCTTTTCAGGATCCTGCAATTTTAGAAGCTCACTGCAGCTACCTCATTTCCGGTTCTTCCCTTGTGTTGTGCCTCCAGAGAGAGAATGCTGTAAAGAAGCTGGTAGACTTACCAGGGCCAGAGGACCCTACGCTTGCCCAAGCACTAGACCCATGTCTTTGGAGGGCTCAGTATGGTACCAGCTCAATCCAAAATGGATTTTACGGTGGGTCTTCAAGTTAAATAAAATATGTTTGAAGAACTCGTGTATGTCAAGGGAAACAAATATATACTGCTGCTACTTTTTCAAGCATTGTCAGTCCAGATCAACCCTCTTGGCAGGCACCTCCACACTCCACTATAGTCGAGAAGCCTGTGGAAAGCTTTGGCTGTTGTTTAGTGGCCGTGCAGAATTTTAGGTAGAGATGTATAAAGAGACCTAGCCCTGCTCTGGCCAAAGCCACCAAAGTGGTAAGTCAGAATACCCTTTGATCCCTCAACTTTCGACTCATATTCTAAGGTCAGAAGGGACCAGTATGATCATCTAGTCTGACCTCCTGCACAATGCAGACCACAGAAACTCACCCACCCACTCCAACAATAAGCCTCTAACCTGTGACAAAGTTATTGAAGTCCTGAAATCATGGTCATTTTCTTGTCCTTCTCCTAGGATGGAGTTGGTTGCCATGTAAATATCTGAACCTTCTACTAGACAAATTAATAGTGTTTAAAATAAATGAAGTCTTTTCAGTCATTAGAGATCACCAGCTGTAATCAGAGGGATATGCTCTGATCCTTGTCTTTCTTTATGACAAGCTAGTTCATTGGTAATACATCCAAAGCTTCAAAGCTCTAGGAGAGTTACATTTGGGAAGGATACAAGCAGCCTACATTGACACAATCAAAGACCATGGCATACTCTGTCATGTTTGATCATCATGGCAGAACATGGTTTTTGGCTCCATAAGTACCATTCTCCAGCCTCATTAGGTTAGTTAAGATTTTCTATTTAGTTCCACTCCATACCACCAACTCAAACTCCTTCTCCATCCCTGTCTATACTGGACTGGCGGGCGCTCAGCAGATTGATTTGCAAGTTCAGGGTCATGATGATGACAGTCTCCTTCAAGGCTTTTCTCAGTTTATAAGGGTGGCTTACCATTGTCTGTTTCAAAGACTCATACTTCCATGCATCTATCAGGCCAGCCTACACATATTTTTTCTGCATCAAAGAAGATCTGTGCCAATAAAGAGTTCAGTTGTTAGGCCTTTCTGTCACATACCACATATTTAACAACTGCCTGGCTCTGATGGCAGTGCCCTTGAAAAGAAAGAGAATCCACATTTTCTCCACATCAGCAAATAGCCAGTGAAGGTTTGAGTGCTCCAAGAAATGCAGTTTGCTCTCCAGAAGTTGTCCTGTATTCCAGTCCTTAAGTTTATGTCCAAATCAAGAAAACTCCATCTCCACTTCCACTGAGATGACCCCACTGATGGGAGTAATTGACCTTACTGGACGATTTGAAGAAATACTCAGAACTGTTGAATCAGTGTAAACCCAGCCTCTTCTCTTGTTCCTAGCAGATTGATGGTTTGGCATATCCTGCCAACTCTGTGAATGAGCCCTCACTCATCATGACTGAAAAAGGTCAAAAAGTATTTCTAAACAATCAGTGTAGACATGATGGGCCTAGATCCTTAGATGCTGTGGATCCATGTCTCTCTTCTGAAGTCTGGTTTTCAAGCTGACATATCAGCAGAGAGCACCAGTTCCTAAAGAGGCCACACAGTCCACATGGAGTCTCCAGAAGGGTTTTCTTAGATTCACAGGTCCCCTCTATTGCCTGACCCGCAGTTGGTGTACACCTGCATACACCTAGGTCAGTGCATTGGAGCGGAGAGCAAGTTGGCTGGCACTCAGTGGCTTCCTTACACACATTCCCGGGAAGGCAAGATAGCAGCATACAGTGTGCTCTGTAATTTGCAAAGACAGGGCAGAGTACTGCATGCTGTGCCAAGAAGCAGTCTGTCTTTGGAAATGGGGCATTCACTGGTTCATCACACCTTCAAGAACCCATCCTCCAAGCAAGGAAAAAAGCACTTGAAGCCACACTGAGCAGGAAAAGCAGCACTCACTGTGACCCAGTCAGCGATCAAGAGGGTATTGCACAAATAAAGGTCTTTGCCATATGAAAGAACACCATGTGCCTTTAGTTTTTGCTTCAGACAAAGGCAAATTTCTGGCTCCTGGCCAGATGCCTTGGTACTGAACTGAAACAAACACTAATTGTGTGGGCTTCCTCCCACAGCAGCAGTCCCTAGCGTGATCAAGAAAAATCAAGCAAGACAAGGCTAGAATTCTGCTGATAGCAGCAAACTGAGCAATGCAGCTTTAATACTTGGAGTGTTAGCAGTTGACGGGCCTGTACTGCTTGCATCTTTTCCAGGCCTTTCTTTTTCCACACCAAGCTCAAGGGTATCTGATTCCCCGCATCTGGTGGGACCATTTACATTGGTGTTAAGGTGCTGTCAAACATTCCTGTTCTGATTTGGTAACAGTTTACACCTACTCTGCAGAGACCTAGATGACCTTCATAAGGCATAGCAATGGCCAGTCAGGCTGGAGGATCTGTAGCTGGCAGCATGACCTACACCCCAGTGATCATTAGAGCATAAACTATTGGGGCAAGGCTGTCATGCTTGCTCTGTCAGTACCGTGCTCTATGAAGACTGAAGACTCTGGAAGCTCTTGTACCACAAATTAATACTCGTATCTGGAGCCTGTGCAGTTGGCAAGGGGGAGCACTTTCCAATGGCTGCAGGCTTTGGGGCAATGTACTGTTACATCCCAGGAGTGTGGATCTTCCCCAATACACTAACAATCTGCTTCAGTTCTAGTAGAGAGGAGTAACTGCCATTGTAAGCTACAGCCACCAGTGTTGCTGAACTCATTTGTAGCGCCCTCCCACCCAGTAACACCTGACTGATGTGATCTTGACAGCACTGTTGCCATGGCAGGGGGTTGTCACCTCAATGTGAACTGTTTTCACTGCCTTCCTCCATTATTCCCTTTATTATCCTGCTGGTAAATGAAAGGAGTCTTGTTTTATATGACAAACAAGCTGAGCAATAATAGAGTAAACGCAAAATACCAAATGACACTGAAGCAAATGTAAATATAGTGGTTTTAAATGGTTGCTGTGACTGTATATAATGGCTGCCCTTTAAAGCAATTATTTCTGTAACTTGCACATCATCAGTCTTGTAGGTAGATGACTGTAAGTCTAGAGAATGTTTAATGCATGGCCTGATAGAATCCCCTCCTTGTGTCTATCAGGCTCCGGATCCTATCAAACTGCTGTCCGGGACATGAAGCTGTTTTTCCCAGAAGGGCTGTGCTTTGCAGATTGCCAGGTGCTAAGGAAAGAAGAGGTAGGGTTCTACCCTTTTCCTGAAGAATGTCCTGTTACATTGTAACAACAGTTGTGATCCTCCTAGCCCAAGATTCCTCTTTATGTTTCCTCTGGGTGCCTTTTCCATCTGCCCTAAGCACTGACTTTAGCAAGGCTTTTCATACTGTCTTACATGACTTTCTCATAAACTAGCAAAATCCAGCCTAGATGGAACTACTCGAAGGTCAGTGCATAATTGGTTAGAAAACTGTTCCCAGAGAGTAGTTATTAGTGGTTCACATTCAAGCTGGATGGGTATATCAAACAGGGTCCAGCAGGGATCAGTTCTGGATCCAATTCTATTCAATATCTTCATCAAGGATTTAGATAATGGCATAAAGAGTACACTTACAAAGTTTGCAGGTGATACGAAACTGAGAGGGGTTGCAGGTGCTTTGGAAGATAGGATTAAAATTCAAAATGATCTTGACAAACTAGAGAAATGGTCTGAAGTAAATGAGATGAAATTCAATAAGGACAAATGCAAAGGACTCCACTTAGAAAGGAACAATCAAATGTATACATACAAAATGGGAAATGACTGCATAGGAAGGAGTACTGCAGAAAGGGATCTGAGGGGTCATAGTGGATCACCAGCTAAATATGAGTCAATAATGTAACATTACTACAAAAAAAGGAAGCATTCTTCTGGTACATATTAGCAGGGCAGTTTTAAGCAAGACTCGAGAAGTAATTCTTCCATTCCACTCTGCTCTGTCCACACCAGTGCTAAGGCCAGTGTAACTTATATCACTTGGGGGAGTGGGATCCAAGTGGCTTATCCACACACCTGAGCAAGGTAAGGTATACTGCCGTAAGAGGTAGTGTACACGTAGCCTTGATGGCAGATGCATGGGTGGAGAAACAGGTTTGCAAGGTGGAAGTAGCAACTGCTTCTTGAAATTGCATCAAGTACATGACATGGGACAAACTTCCCTTTCTTATATGGAGTATTCAGAATAAAATAATAACTGTATGTCTTCCTGCTCCCAGCCTCATTTGGGTGAGACTGGGAGCAGCTGGGAGTATTGCAGAAGTAACACACTTAATTTGCTCTTATATACAAAGGTGTAGATGACTCAGAAATCCTAGACAGCTCTTGTCCAGGAGGATATGTTCGGGCCCAGCGGAAAGAAGTGTACCACGTGCTTTGAGAAGAGCAACCTTTTTTATCAGCTAAGGACTGAAACTGATGGTCTGCAAAGGGAGGGACTGTCCAGGGCAGGAGCGTTACTAGCTGGGGCAGGACCCACTCCTGTGCCCTATGGCCCTGATCCAGCTTCGGGGTCCAATCTGGTCATTGTTGCATTCCAGCAGCAGCACGGCTGGATCCAGCTTTAAGCCTCTTGCAGGAGGCTTAAAGCCAGAACTAATTCCTGCCACTTCCCATGAGTGGCAGGAGGGTCGGAGATGGCGCCTGCCACTTGTGGGAAGTGTCAGGAGCCATCTCCAAGCCTTCTGCCAAATCCAGGAATGGTCTGGAGCAGGTCAGGCCCATTCCGCTGCACTGCAAACCAGGAGATGCAGGGCCTGTGCCCTGCTGGACCCAGCACAGTGACACCCCTTGTCCAGGGACACTAAACATTCAAGAAAGATATAGGAGTAACTTGGGAAATATAAAGAGCTCCATCCAGAGACAAGTTGCAAATGGGCAGCTGTGTTAGTCTAGTTCAGCAAAAGAAGCAAGGAGTCCTGTGGCACTTAAAGACGAATAGATTTATTTATTGCATGAGCTTTCATGGGATTTTCTCCCACAGAAGCTCATGTGATAAATACATCTGTTAGTCTTTAAGTGCCACAGGACTCCTTGTTTCTTATCTAGAGACTGGACTCTCCTAGCCTGAGATTAGTCTGAACACTTCATATTCAAGGAGTGCTTGGAGATGGGAAAACTGCAGCAAAGGGCTAGGTTTTACAATGAATTGCTGCAGTAACCATTCCCTTCATGAGCAAGGGGCTCACGTGAGAGTTAGGCAATAAATTAAATTCAGGGTGACTGTTCAGTCATTTTCTGGCATGGGCATTTAGTCAAATCCACCATGCAATTTGGAGTAATCTTCATGATCTGCCCAGGAGAATCTTAGCTGTTAAAATAGCTATTTGGGGAGTCCAGCACTGGAATGGGGCTGGGAACCCAAGGTGAGGTCCTCTGGCACAGTTGTGTGAGATCTCATGCCTGCAATAGTAGGGGGGCTGCAGGCAGGCATGAAGTATGCTGGCAGAGTTGTGCAGGGGCTATGGGGCTAGGAGGAAGAGAATAGGAAAGGGCTGCTGGCTAGGAGGAGTGTATTGGTAGATTTGTGTGGGACTAACTTGTATAGCAACTAGCTGGATTATGCATGGGACTTGCTGCTGCTGCTGCAAGGCCTTTACTTTCATCTGTCTTGAAAACAGACCATCATGCTTTGGTCCCGAAATCAGTACAGACAAGAAAATTCATCATTAGTGGTTGCTGCTGAGGGATTGACTAGATAAGAAAGACAGACTAGCTGATCACAGTGATCCCTTCTGACCATTGGCATCTCTGAATCTGTGTCTGGAAACAACTACTCTCTGCAACTACTCTCCTACTCTCTGCTCCTGCTGCCTCCCCACTGTTCCTACTCAACAGCTTAATCCTGTCCCAGCCTTCCCACTATGGATCTATGCTGGATTTTCCCACCTCCTTGCTGGGCCCTGACCTTTCCCAACCTGAAGGAGAATGCCAGACAGGACTCAGCCTCTAGGGACAGTCAGTCACATCAGGAGATGGGGTTGGTTAGGAAGGCCCAGACAGCTCCTCATGAAAGTCCCAGTGTGACCTCTCAATGACCACAAATCCTCCC
>ML682016.1:26294077-26319909 GCA_007922195.1 Podocnemis expansa
AGCATGTTCACACTGTGAACATGCTATTTCGTTTCCCGCTTTTTTTCTTATTTCGAATTAACATTTTGTTAATTCGAAATAAGATATTTCGAAATAAGGTGTTGTTTCGAAACAAGTTGTTTCGACACAACCTGTTTCGAAATAACCCTGTGCGTGTGAACACAGCCTTGTAGCAGCCAAAGCTGATATTGACATCCTTTTAGAAAGCAGAGACAGCTCTGAGCTGAAGGAACAACTCAAAAGTAGTGTGGGCCTGTTATCCCGTTGGCTTCCAGGCCTTTTCCATTGACTTCAGTGGGGCTCAGGTGCCTGTCTGAGCACAGTGAGCACAGTTAAGGTCACATCTTTTCGCCTTGCCCATTTTCCTGCCTTGAACATTAATAAGTAAGAGGCCTGGCATCAGACTTGGCCATCACTCAGTGCGGAGGACTTAGCCTGGCCCTTAACCGTACTCACCACCACGAGTAACCTCCAGCCCATCACATGAGGAACCACAGGAATAAGGTATTGCTAACCCTCTTTAATGTGGGAGCACCATAGGTGAACAGACTCAGCGGGAATGCTGTGGGACAGCAGTAGCAATGTGTTCAATCAGTGACTATTTTCCATCCAACATTTCAGCTCAGGCATCTGGGAAATGCAAAGGCATGTGAGACAAGGCTGTGTGGGAGGAGGCCATCAAGATGTCTCCAGGCCAGGCCATCCTGGGTTTATAAAAGGCCTTTCCTCCTGACAGCCGTTCCTAGCACTTTCCCAACATGCAAAATCTTTTCTTGAGTAGTTTCACAGTAGGAAAGGGTCCTGTTTATAGCACACATCCCAAAGGGTCAATCCTTTTCGTGATTTAAGAATTACTGAAATTAAAAAACCTCCTTGAGGGGAGAGGGAATGCTTTGCAAGTCACGTGCAGCACTTTGTGTCCTAGTCTTGGCAGCAGATCCTAGAATCTGTCCTGCTACCTCCTGGGTCCTTGGTGTTGTTTCATAAATATTACTCCTTCATCTTCACCAGGGCCGTCCCTAGGGGGGAGTGGGGCCCAGGGCAAATCAGTTTGTGCAAGGGCCCCCTCATTTTAAACTTTGCAGGCAATGTTCCCTCTATGCTGATGATGCAGGTGCCCACAGCTGCCAAAGCTGCTCCCGGCCCTGGCCGCAGCTGGGGGTGTGGCCTGTGGCTAAGGGGGCATGGTCTCTGGGTAGGGGCAGGGCCTGGGCCAGTGCCCTGGGTCCCTTCCCAGGACAGTGACACTCGTGCTCTCAGATACCCTGATGTAAAACAAACAAGGAGTCTTGTGGCACTTTTAAAAGCTAACAAATAAATAAGTTTGTTAGTCTTTAAAAGTGCCACGGGATTCCTTGTTTGTTTCGCTAAACTAGACCCACATGGCCACCCCTTTGGAACTTGTCAACATGCTGTGTATCTGTAATAGCTGCTTTCCTCTTTGCCATGCTTTGGAACTAGTGGTCTGACTGCAATCAGTGACAATGGGGCATATTTACAGTGCAGAAGGAAGGACAAAAAACTTCTTTAATGTGTTGATTGAGGACCATTAACCCTAAAAACCGAACATTTCCGTATGAGTGCTAGCCTGGGGTCTTCTCTCTCAGGTATAATAGATCATTATCTGCACAGAGAAGTTTGCTCAAAAAGACATCGTTGAAGACTGAACACTCTTGTTACATGTAGAAGGAAAAAAGTTCTTTAACATCTCAAACACTTTCTGGAGATGCTGATGTAAATTCAAAGAGAAGGTCCTGTTTTGTAAAGGTCAGGGATGTGACATTCTCCGGACTTTGTCCCCGTTTCTTTGCCTGAGGCTGGCCCCATAAGTTTTATCTCAACACTTGCCCTTCCTCTTCCCCTCAGGGAGCAGTTGTGGGAAGATGGCTACTTAAGTCAAGAGTTACTGTAAACAAACACTGCCTGTCTGAATTCCCTTCTCCCTTCCCTGACCAACCTGAGCTGCTCCCTGGCCACAGGCTAGTCCCACAGCTTGAAGAAGCCCCTCCTTCCTTACTCCAGCTGGCTGTGTGGGATCCCCCAAAAGCACGGGGCCCCCAAAGGGCGGGGCTCAGGGCGGTCGCCCCTTTTGCTCCCCCTTAAGGATGGCCCTGATCTTCACTTTGCAGATCTCTAAGCAGGGTGAAGAGTAAAGAAATATATTGGACTGACACAGTGCACCACACACCAGCTTTTAGACTCTCCTTTCCAGAGTTGGTCTGTCTTGAGAATGCAAGGACTGGTGGTCACTAAACCATCAGGTGCTTCCAAGAAGTGCTTCTAGTAAGCCACATGCAGCATCCACTAAATAAGTTCCAAAGGCATAGCCAGCCTGTGTCATTCTAGTTCAGCAAAAAAAAACAAGGAGTCCTGTGGCACTTTTAAAGACTAACATTTATTTTTCGCATGAGCGTTCATAGGTGAAGTCCCACTTAATCAGATACCAAGTCTCTGGCATCTAACAAAGTGGGACTTCACCCACGAAACTCATGCAAAAAGTAAATGTGTGAGTTTCTAAAAGTGCAACAAGACTCGTTGTTTGATCCATTTTTATAGATCATATTGAACACTAGAGGGCTCTATTGCACATACAGACTCCTGTCCCTTTGGCTACTATTCATCAAATCCTCAAAGATTTTGCCGATACATACAAACAGATTTATCACAGGGAAAATATGAAACAAACCAAACCTTCTGACTGCTGATCAGAATTACATGTTTGGATTATAAAACCAGATGGATTAACAGATTTCTTTGTCTGGAAGAAATTAAATGGACTAGTAGCTCATGCAGTAAATCAGGCACTGTCCTGGTCTGACATCTCTGAAAATGGGGTCATTGCTGCCTCACTGTCTACAGACCACACATACCAATTCAGCAACTCAGGATGAGTGCTAAAACCTGCAAGCAACTACACAACCTAACATCACAATAACATCTCTGATCATTGTGTTATTTAATTTGTTGGGGGAGAGGAGAGTGTTTAAAGATTGTTGGGGTTTTTAATATTAAATAGCCATCTGTTGTGTTTTGATCTTTTCCTGTCAGATCTGCCATTGCTTGATACACTCTGCCAAACCACTTGCCTGATACTTCCCAGAATAATCCTTCGGGGTTTGGAGCACCCGCCTTATCTTGGACTGCTAGACCAGCTCATCTGCAGACATTTTGCTGTGACAGGGGTGCAGCTCACCATGATGGACAAATCACAGGCTCGCCTCATCGCTGAGATACTGGACACTGACGGGTGCAATGTTTCAACAATGGTATAGAACAACAGGAGCTGCTCTTTTCATTGCCCTCCACCCCACCCCACAACAAAAAGATGTGTCTGCTAGTCTGCACAGTCTCTAGTTTCACTTAGTTGTAACAAAGAGTTCTGAGATAGCAAATGCCTGTCAGTTCTTCTTCAAGTGCTGCTCACATACATTCAGTTACAGGTGTCTACGTGCTGCAGCGCACGGTAGCTCGGAAGGTCTTTAGCCTTAGCCTGTCAGGTCAGGGCACACGGTCAACGCCCCCTCCATGCTGTGACTGCGGCTATGTAGGTGACCATGATCCAGACCCTCCAAGTTCCTTTTTCCACCCTCAGCGATGGTTTTGGATCACCCAAAATCTTGTGTAAGCAAGTGCCTGTCACTGCTTTTCGCTCAGAAATTAGAATGCTGGGGTTGTCTGGCATGGTCCAAAGCCTTCTCACTCGACACCTGGCAGTGAATTGCTCTATTTGCCAGTCCTTTAAATGTAGGACTCACAAGGACAGAAAGCAGCACTTACGCACTCTCATGGAGGACTGCGCATCCACCGCTGATGCCATCCGGGCCCCTAGTGCTCCACTGGCGCCCCAGGCAACTCCTGCACCAGAGCCTGCCCTATACCAACCTCTGGCACAAAGCTCAAAGCCGTGGTCAGCATCAACTTCAGTACTGCCATTGCACCATTTGCCTCCGTTTCCGCGTTCCCCCCCTTGTGAGTCTGGACCAGGACTGCCCTTGGTACCATCGACACCGCGAGCTCTAGCAACGGCACGGGCTCTGTTCCAAGACCTAGCTCCGGTACCGGTGAAGAAAGCCCAGCGGAAGAGTAAGCCAGCTCCCACATCTAGGGAGCAGTCAACACAAGAATCAGCACCACCCAAGACCGGTACCGTCAAGCCTCCATCTTGAATTGCAAAATGGTACTGATGATCACTCCAGTGGCTGTTCTTCTTGGCATTTGTCCCGCAAGCCCTTGGTACTGTGCTCCCAGGGCCCTAGAAGATGGAGGTCTAGCTCATCCTCTTCATCATCTCCGGCCTCCATCCGCTCCCCTGGTGCTCCAAAAACCATCTGTGGTACTGGGGAATGGGCGGGTAACCATCAAAAATGCTCCCCCACACCCATGCCAAGAAAGAGGACGGACACGGCGGCCCAGTTCCTCCTGTCCCGCCAAGACTTCCCAGACAGGCAGGGGCTGCTCTCCCTCACGCCGTACTGCTACCAGAGACTCCTTCAATGACTGGTTGCATGAATAGCTCGACACAATGGCCAATGACAGCTCAACTTCACAGCACCGTTCGGTACTGTCTCCACCCCAGACTCTGGACTCCTTGGATATTTCCAATGATGAGCCGCACCCAGACTCCACTCAGCGCAGTAGATCTCAGGCCCCCTTGTCATCCGCCCCAGACGAGCACATCTTCCAAAGGCCCTTTGTGTACAAGGACAACTCCTGCTTGCACTATGATTTACTTCGCCGCATTGCAGCGAACTTGAACATAGAACTGAGGGTGGTCTAGCAGGAGACTGACCCCCCCTTTGACGTTGGGGACACTGTCCCACCAGCCAAGGTATCTGTTCCCCTTCACAAAGGGGTGTACAGAATCGCCAGGGCGTGGTGGTAGACCCCATCCTCAATTCTGCCAGTGTCCAAGGTGGCAGATCACAAATACCATGTCCAATCAGACAAGTTCGCATTCCTTTTCCAACACCCTACGTCAGGATGCCTGGTGGTGGATGCAGTTAACCAAAAAGAGAAACAGGGACAACCCGGCTCTACTCCCAAGAATAAGGATGCTAGAAAGCTCGACTGACTTGGCAGAAAGGTCTATGCCACCTCAGCCTTGCAGTTGCATATCTCTAATCACCAAGCCCTCATAGTGAGATACATCTTTAACCTCAGGAGAGCCATGGAGGGGTTTCGCAATCTTATCCCCGAAGACCGCCTCAGGGACTATGAGGCAATGGGGGAGGAAGAGGCTGTGGCCTCCGAAGATGCTCTGATGTCTACCTGGGATGCATCGGACACAGCTTCATGTAATATGGCATCTGCCATGGTGATGTGTTGCTGTGCCTGGCTTCAAGGCTTGGGCCTGTCCCTGCAGATGCAGCTCATCATTCAGGACCTGCCATCCGAAGGCCCCGACCTCTTTGCTGAGTCCACAGATGCAAAGCTGCATGGCATGAAGGACTCA
This sequence comes from Podocnemis expansa, assembly GCA_007922195.1. NCBI lineage: Eukaryota > Metazoa > Chordata > Testudines > Podocnemididae > Podocnemis > Podocnemis expansa. The sequence continues at coordinate 26,299,530 of ML682016.1, forward strand.
AGAGCCACCCTCAGATCTCTTGGAATGTACACCCTGCAATCTGCCCGGCACTCCTTGAAACCTCATCAACTCTTGCAACAGCAACTACAACAGTTAAAGCAATAAGTCCATGTGCAAAGTTCCTTCTCTCAGTCCTACCAATACCCCCAGTGACGACTTGGGAGCTTGGATAAGGACAAGGCCTGTTCGAGCAAGGATGGAAAACCTCATGCCTCACAGTCCAGCAGGTGCGGACAGGGTACCAACTGCTCATCGGGGAGGAAGCAGTGTTTTTGACAGTTACTCCAAGGGCAGCGAACGCACAGCGTCGACCCCAACCTTTGCTAACCACCTGCATCGCTTCGTGCACAACTGGGCTGACTTCAGAACGGAACAGTGGGTCCTCGAAACGGTCTCGGAAGGATATTACATACAGTTTCAATCAACTCCTTGAGTCAGAAAACCACCCCCTTGCCCAAATCTTGGGAATCAGGAACTAGATCACTTGCTCGAGATGGAATGCGAGAAGCTCCTCTCCCTCGGGGCCATAGAAAGGGTCCCAAAGCTGGAGCACGGAAAAGGGTTTTATTCCCGATACTTTCTGGGCCCCAAACCCAACGGGGACCTAAGACCCATTCTAGATCTCAGAGCTTTAAGCAAACACATAAGGAAAATAAAGTTCCGCATGGTTTCCCTGTCACAGATTGTCCCATCTCTGTCTCCCAGGGATTGGTTCACAGCCCTAGAGCTAAAAGACACTAACTTTCACATAGTGATACACCCCTGCCACAGAAGGTACCTAAGGTTCATGGTGGGGGAGACTCATTTCCATTTCACGTCGCTCCCCTTCAGGCTCTCTCTGGCCCCCCCAGTGTTCACAAAGCGCATGGCGCCAGTCACTGCTTTCCTGCACTGGCAGAGCATAAAGATCTATCCCTACCTAGATGATTGGTTAATACACGAGGAATCAAGAGCTCAGGTAGACCACAGCGTCAGCGCGGTAACCCACCTGTGCAGGTACCTGGGTCTCTGCATAAATTGATAAAAGTCAAAAATTTGCCCGTCCCAATGCAAAGGGTTCATAGGAGCTCTCCTAGATGCTGCAAAGGGAGGGCCTCTGCCCCCCTCAAGATTTCAGTCCATCTGCACCATCATTACAGAGCTGCAGGAGTTTCAGCTGACCACAGCCCGTCACTGCCTACAGCTGCTCAGGCACATGGCAGCCTCCACCTCTGTGATCCAGACGGCATGCCTGAGAATGAGGCCCTTTCAGGTCTGGTTCTCCACAGTGTTCCACCCATGAAGAGACCCTCTGTCCAAGGTACTGTCAATTCTCCAAGATAGCCTGGGGACACTACAGATCTGGAAGGACCCCCTGGTTGCCAAGGGAGGAATTCCCTTCAAAATGCTAATAGCCACAGTGACACTGATAACTGATGCTTGGGATTCGGGGGCGGGGGGGCCCACATCTTGGGGGTGCTTTCCACCCAAGGACTTTGGTATCATGCAGACAGCCTTCTTCACATAAATGTGAAGGAACTGTGGGCCATCAGATTGGCTTGCATAACTTTTCTGGACAGGATACAAAGCAGGTCAGTCCAGGTTCTAACGGACAACACTGCAACCATGTTCTATACAAACCAGCAGGGGGGTGTCCGCTCCCCAGCTCTCTGCAAGGAAGCGTACGAACTCTGGGAATTAGCCCTGACATACAATTTTACTCTGGTGGGAGACACCTATCGGGAGTGGACAATAAGCTAGCAGACGCACTCAGCAGAAAACCCCTAGCAAATCACAAGTGGTACCTCCACAACACGGTGTTCTGTCACCTGATAGACAGGTGGGGAACACCCCAAGTGGAGCTATTTGTGACATGGCAGAACTGCAAGTGTCAGTACTTCTGCCCCCTCAGGGGTCGGGAGGAGGGGGTCACTCACTGATGCCTTCCTCATCAGTTGGTTGGGCACTCTAAAGTATGCCTTCCCACTGGTCCTGTTGATACACAGGGTCCTTTTGAAGATTAAAATGGGTGGAGTGAACATGATACTGATAGCTCTGGACTGGCCCAGGCAGCACTGGTTCTCGCTCCTACAGGACCTGTTCATAGAGGCCCCATTCCGCCTTTCCCTGTGGGCAGACCTCCTGACACAAGATTCGGGGCACCTGCAGCACCCAAACCCAGGTCTCCTGCATCTGACAGCCTGGAGACTCTTTGGCTCAGTGATCAGGAAAAGCTCTGCTTGGACAGGGTCACAAAGGTACTGGTCGGTAGTAGAAGACTGTCCACCAGGTCCACCTATACAGACAAATGGAAATAGTTTTCCAGCTGGGCTCAAGGTATAGGGGTCAACCCTACACTAGCTCCCTTGCACCTAATTCTTGATTATCTGCTAGACCTTAGAGACACGGGCCTCTCCCTTTCCTCACCGACAGTCCACCTAGCAGCAATTTCAGCCCTCCACAAAAAAATGGATGGTGTCTCTATTTTCTCCCACCCTACTTCCACTAGGTTTTTGAAGGGGTTTGAAAGACTTTTCCCATAAGCCCGTGAACCCACCTCTCAATGGAACCTGACTGTGGTGCTCCATGCATTAGCAGAGCCGCCGTATGATCTCTTGGACTCATGTAACTTATTGGTCCTTGCCTGAAAGGTAGCCCTTTTTGGTAGCAATTACCTCGGCTAGGAGGGTCTCAGAGTTGAAGGCCCTTTCCACAGAACCTCCATATATGAAGTTCTTTCCCAACAAGGTGGTGCTTCGACCCCACCCATCCTTCCTTCCTAAGGTAGTTTCTCCTTTTCATCTCAATCAGGATATATGCTTGCCAGTATTTTTTCCAGATCCTCAGGTTATGGAGAAACAGAGAAGATGGCACGCTCTGGATGTGAAGAGAGCGCTCCTGACCTACATTGAGTGCATGCATCCATTCTGCAAGACCCCCCAACACTTTGTGGTGGTCACGTAACACAAAAGAGATCTTCCAATGTCCTCACAGTGCATGTACAAATGAATAGCAAACTGTATCAAAGACTGCTACGGAAGGTCAAATACACCCCCATCCCAGGACTGCCAGGGCTCACTTTACCAGGGCCCAGGCTTTGTCAACAGCCTTCCTCACCAAAGTCCCAATCCAGGAGATCTGCAAGGCAGCTACGTGGTCATTGGTGCATACCTTCACGATGCACTGTGCTATCGTCCAACAGGCTAATCAGGATGCCACGCTGGGCAAAGCTGTACTCAGCGTGGGCAGACTGTAACTCTGCCCACCATCCTCGGGTATGGCTAGCAGTCACCTGTAACTGAATGATGTGAGCAGCACTTGAAGAACAGTGGGTTACTTACCAGTAACTGTCCTTCTTTGAGATGGGCTGCTCACATACATTCAGATCCCTCCCACCGTCCCTGCTAACCAGAGTTGGCAAAGGTATAAGGGACTGGGAGGGTCAGGGTCACGGTCACCTGTATAGCTGCAGTCGCGGCACGTAGGGGGCGTTGGCCGTGTGCCCTGACCTGACAGGCTAAGGCTAAATACTTTACAAGCTACCGTGTGCTGCAGCACAGACACCTGTAACTGAATGTATGTGAGCAGCCCATCTCGAAGAAGGACAGTTACTGGTAAGTAACCCACCATTCTCCAAGTCCATCCCCTGAGAGGGCACGCTTGGTCCTTTATACCCAGGATGTCAAACAAGTGGCCAACAAGCCATGAACCTCTTCCATCCAGCCCATGACTGTGCGCCGCAGGACCACACTCTCCCTAACAGAGAGTGGTATTGCAGAGCACAGTTTCGCGTACACAGCACTCCACAGTGCCACAAGAATGTTGTAGTAGTTTGATTTATGGTACATATGGCCCACTTGATGTACATTTAAGTAAAATCTGGCCAGCCAGAGCAAATGAGTTAGACACTTCTGCTTTGTACACTTGCTAGTGTTGAGTCCTAACTAGTTACAAATACAGGGCATCCACAATTTTTCTTGGGAGGCTTGGCTACAAGCTCAGGGAGGGCATTTTCACTAATATATACAGCCTCTATATCCTGTTGTTAATTTCACTTCATTAATCCATATCCTTCTTTTGCTATACTAACTAATCCCTTTCCCCTCTTGGTGATTACACTCGACTTATTTTGTCCCCCCTTGCCTAGCATTTACCTAGTCAGTCTAAGCATGGTTTAACGCTTCCATTCCGTAGGTTTTTACTCATATATCAAAGCCCAAGTCATTTTAGTTGCTGATCTTTGAATTCCTTCCAGTTTGTCACTATCTTTCAGGTGCTGAGATATTCATATTCATCTCCAGAATGTCAGGCAGCATGTTCAGTACATACAGGCTTGGAGCTCAGTCCTGTGAAGGGCTAAGAATTGTAGCCTGGCTCTAGGTGCATGCTTAACTTAAGCCCCTGAGGAGTGCTATTGAATTCCGTAGAACTACACCGGTTTATGTCAGCTAAGGATCTGATCCCCCAAATTTTTTATCCCTTGTTGCTGTGTGAAAGACACACCCATACAGGATGCTGCTAGAGTGAAGCAACCAGCTGACTATACCTGAAAGTGCTGTCAAATGCACAAAATAAACAGTGGGGGGAATGATTATCCTGGAACTGACTATAAACAAAGGACTGTCCAATGCAGACTGTCACCTAACCGAGAAAACATACACAAATATTTTCGCCTCTGACCTTTCAGCTTGAGGGATCGTAGGGATTATCTGTAGCAAAAGCAGGTAAACATTTTCAGAGTGATTTTTAAACTGACAATATCCCTTTTGAGTACCTCTGTCTGGAAGAGTGATTACAGCCAGCGACCAACAAGACTGAGCACCAGTCTGTTTCCCTTCAGGCATGAGGGAATCCCCAGCTATAGAGGACTGTGGGGTGGTTGGTGTGATGGAACCAGAGCAGCACCAGTCTGAAATCATTTTCCCCAGTCAGAGAGGAATGTCTTCAAACAGAGTTAGATAATGCTGATATATTTCCATACAGGCCAGATAGCACTGAGACAAAATGAGGCATTACAGCAGTCACTTGCTCCCTACCACAATAAGTATAACTGCTACTGCGTCTCAGTGTTTCCAACAAGGAGCTCTCTCTCCTCATGCCTCCAGCAAGGTTCCTGCCTCAGTCTCAGTAATACCCTTGAGGTCACACTTTCTTTTCAATACGTCAGTTTCACCCGGAGGAAAATGACTGAGAAAACTAAAAAGCCACAGGAGAATTAATAACTGAATTCTGGTGGAGCAGGTATTTCAAAGCGTGTGTTACCTCCCTCTCTTTCATCTCCCCATGCAGCACGTTCCTTTTGTCCTCAGCAGCTGATCACACAGTTTACTTAAGGGGGGTCTCCGTACCAGCCTTGTGTTCTTCCCTTCTTTGCAGCATTCCTTGTTCGATGGGGCTTGTCTGGTGATAGCAGCACAGCGAGACAATGCTGTCATTTGCTTTGACTCCCTGTTGGACAGGTAAGCAAAAACACCACCACGTGGTTAGTACTCTTCACTGCTTTCTCAAGTCACCCCAGAGAGCTCCTGATCTGATGATGGGGCTGAGTTGTCTTCATTTCCAAGGTAGCCTTTCCTGAGAGTAGGTACCTCTCAAAGGTGGCCACACATTTTCATTATTTATACAGGAGGTGGGGTTATGCATCAGCTCGTTGGAGGGCTTTTAATTTCTGAAGTCACACTTCCTTTACACCCAGTCAGGTGGAAGACACAGGAAGGATGGCTTTGATGCAAAAGGACAGGGATGTCTCTTAAATGAAGTCTCACTTTGAGAATAAACCTGCTGAATCAATAAACTTCCTAGGAGAAAATCTGTGTAATTTCTGCATTTACCATGGAAAGCCAACTTCAAACAGACACCAGAAAGTGAAATAAAAAATTAACCTGTTCAGTAAATCACCACAAATGCTTTGTAGCAGAGTAAACTTGCGAAAACAAACAGAACCCCCCATTGGGACTGATTAGTCAAACACAATTATCATCAGGCCAATTAATCCATAGGCTTCAGGAGGCAGAACTTCCAAACACTACAGACTGATATTTTGCAATGTGATGTGCAGTTGGCTGTGCTCTGCCAAGAGCCTATGCAGGCCAGTTCACCACCCCATTGTATAATGCCATCATGATGCTGTTCATATTGAATGGACACAGAAGAGTGTTACAATGATCGGATTATTCTAAATATATTAGCAGGCCATTTGGAGGGGCTTCAGGGTTACCAGCCTAACTCAGTACTTAGTTATGGGAGCCAGGAAGCACCTAGGTGATTTAGGCAGCATCACTGATTTTCACTGGAAAACAGTCTCCTAATAGTGATTTTGAAACTCTTACCCAGCCCATCCAGTCCTTGAGCACCCCCTCAGGCTGATACCTGGGGTGCTTTGATGGGTTTGAAGGGGGAAAGATGGAGGAGTAGTGGAGGCCTCTTGGATCTGATAGTGGCTCTGGAAAGCTTGTGTATTTAGGAAAAAATTAAGTCTTTAAAATTCCCAAGTGTAAGAGCTTTGCTTTCCATCAAAGATAAACACACAGGTACAGAGGGTTTCTTCTTCCCTTCCTCTGCCCCAGAAAATCTGTTACAACACTGGTCATTATTGTTTGTCTGAGGGATTATATCTGAAAAGCCATAATCCATTTATACAAAGCTTTGTAAACTCTGGATTTATCCATGTAAAGACGTTCAGCAACAGATGCACATGCCCAGAGCAGCCGACAAAGAAAAACCCCACCCCTCGGTTAGGTCATCCGCTGGAGCTGACTGACAGCTAGATGGTCAAGTAACACTTGCTTTTCAGTTAAGTTAAGTCAAGTCATAGGGCTGGAAGGGACCTTCTGCCTTGCTCTGTTCTTTTTTTTATCTTCCCAGTGGCTGCTGGCAGAAGCAGGCTGTGCTGGACTGCAGGAAGCATCTTCTGTATCCACAAACTGAGAAACAGGCAAGTGGAGGAGACCCTGGTCCACATTAAGTAGCCATTTTTCTTTCTGTTGTGGTCTCCTGCCTGTAGATTAAGTAGAGCTGGTCAGAAAACAGGTTTTCATTTTGGTGGAAAATTTGAACAAAAACAGAACTTCCTTTCAGTGAGGGGTGAGTCCCTGGCTGTGGTGCATCACAGGAGATGTAGTCTAGCCACAGATCTCAGCCCATGGAAAAGAATGGGAGTATAAGACTCCCAAACTACAATTCCCATGAGGCAGCCTTTTGAACAGAAATATTATATTTTTTGTTGCATTTTTTTACAGAAATAGGACACTTTTCACACAAAGTTTCATTTGATCAAAAACCAAAACATGTATTAAGCAGGTCCAAACCTGACAAGAGCTTTGGAGGTGGGCTGTTAGTTGAACAAGGAGCATAGGGGTGTAAAGAGCTGGGACAGCATGACGAATGTTAGCCAGGAAATCAGCCTGTTTGTGAAAGCAAGGGAAGGTGTCAGGACAGGACATAGCTCTCGTTAGAGTTGACAACATATGGCAGATTTTCTCCCAAATGAACATTCAGCACCAGCATCGTACGGTTAAGCCCACCAAGATTAAGGTCTGTGTTCTTGCCAAGGTGAGAATATTCCCACAGTCAGTGCTGTGAAGCTGTAGTTTCCAGCACAAGATGTTCTGCGTTACCATGGATGGGCAATAAGAATGTGATACAATAGCTGAGAAGGTTTGCAAACCCAGCTCTTAAATAGTCGATCTTTAGAAGCCAAACAAGAGTGTTTTATGCCATAGTAACTACTGCTGCCAAAGGTGCTAGACTGTTTCCATGTAATGGGCCATGACAGCAGTTCTAGGCTGCCCACTGGTTTCTGTGGTGTTCTCTGATTTGCTTTGGAAAGGAAGTAGTATGTTGCTATGTAACATAAAATCTCTCCTGTTTTGTGCCAATCAATGGGCAATCAGACAGTGATGAAGAGAGCCTGGATTGCTTTCTGACCCAGGACAGGTGCCATTGCTATACATAAGAGAGTAAGTTTATGTGCTGGGCCCTAGTCAACCCACCATTCAACATATTGGACCCAGTCTTATGTCCACTAGAGGCAAGGACAAAACTCCCATTGATTTCAGTGGTAGCAGGAGCAGGCCCACAGCAATTTAACAGTGAGGCCTTCAGCTTGTCCTGATGAGGAAAGCAAACATGGTATTTTGCAATCGAAGAAAACAGCGCCCTTAAGAAGGGTGCCAGCCATGGCATTTCCCACTGTTGGATATGGAATGGCCAGCAGGAAAGACCATCTCCCATTGTCCAGAGCTCTTTGACCAAGCAAAACCCGAGCAGCAAACACCTAGAAAAATGAATATAAATTGCCTCAAAGGATGGCCCTGGAAACCACTTTTACCTGTGTGGTCCCTTGCTAATGATTTTACGAAATGCCAACCAGGCCTCCCAGGTCAAAACTAAATGGCATCAATATGATGTCAGCCAAAGGGCAGCAGCATTAAATAATAGGAGCTGAGATTTAAAATCCTCATGATTTGAAGCAGATCATGTGAGCAGAGATGCAGCATTTGACAGTGGAGCTCAGCTATGGACAATACAGAAAAGGGATTGACCATTCAGCACAGGATCTCACAGACTTCAAGGCCAGAAGGGACCAGCATGATCATCTAATCTGTCCTTCTACACATCAAAGGCCACAAAACCTCACCTACCCATTTCTGTAATAGACTGCGAACCTCTGGCTGAGTTACTGAACTCTTCAGGACTTCAAGTTACAGAGAATCCACCATTGACCAATGCCCAACAGTGCAGAGGAAGGCAAAAGAAACCAAAGATCTCTGCTAGTCTGATCTGGAGAGGCCCTTCCCAGCCAGTGCATGGCAGCCAGTTAGACCTTGACAATGTGGGCAAGACACCTGAGAAAGAATTCTCTCTACAGTCACAGATGGGTGTTCGTTTTATGAGTCATTGCATTAATCTTTAAGATAGTTTATCAAAACCAGGCAGCTGTAATGCCTGCTCCCAAAAGAAAGGGACAGTGTGCTTTGTCTTATGGGACTCACTTAAACACATGAGGAGAGCACAGTTAGTCTCAGGCTACTTTGGCGTAGGGTTCAGCTGTTTAACAAAGTACATGGTTACGTGTATGTATGTATCACACAGGAATTGAATTGTTTCTGCAAATCACCAGGCTGGGATTAGTTATACCTTGATTGTGCACTTCCAGGCACTCTGATTGGTTTTGGCCATCTGATTTGCATAACCAGACAATTCTTTCCTAGTAGCTGTAACAGAAGGAAGTGCCCCTGCTCTTGCTGCTATTAGCCAAGCAGAGTGCAGAGCTTCCACGGTTACTGCTCAGTAACTGTACAGTGAATGTGCAAACCTTCCTCTGAGTGGCAGCTCTAATCCCCCAGCTCTGCCTGGTTCCCAGCCCCTCCTGGGAGTTTTCGAGCTGCTAGCCAGCAACCAATATAGCTGTTTTAGCTTCTCCCTCCCTTCAATTGCTGCAGTAAGACTCTACGAAAGAGCTGGAAGAGAAGGGAAAACAAACTAGCAAGGAAAGAGATGGGTTGTGGGAGCAGTGGAGAGACACTGAGTCTAAAGCACTCGGGAAGATCGTCGCACCCACTCTAGCCCCTTTATGCTAGGTGAAAGGGCCAGATCACTAGAAAGGGGCCCTAAAAGTCCCTTATCTTGCACTGAAGGGATTGCCCAAGTATAGACACTAGGGAAGACAGCCACAATGCTGCCTTCCAAGGATCTCGCCACCTGTGGCATACAGGCATGTTGAGGGCAGGGCTGGGGCCTTGTTGGGAGGACCGCCTCAGCACATAGTGCTGCAGGGCTGCTGGGCAGTGCTGCGGCCCACCAAGAGGCTGCCATAACATAGACAAGCCCTGGGGACTCTATGTAACTCTGGAGCTGTAATGGAACCCATGGTTGGCAAACACCAAGGTGACTTGAAGAGAGTTTAGCTGTCCCCCATTACCTGGGCACAAGCTTTGTGCTGCGCGTTACACAGCCCAGAATGACAAGTTCCAAGGAGGCAGCCATGTTAGTCTAGTTCAGCAAACAAGGCGTCTAGTGGCACTTTTAAAGACTAACACATTTATTTATCACATGCGCTTTCATGGGAGAAAATCCAAATTGAAAGCTCACGCAGTAAAAAACGTGTTAGTCTTTAAAAGTGCCACAGGGCTCTTGTTTGTTATACAGCTCAAAATGAAACCCTCTGCCTCCTAGCTCTCCTGCAGGAACCATCCTGCCCTCACTTAATTTTATGGGAGTCCATGAGGCGGGACCTTCCTCTGGCCCAGTCCCAGTACCCATACAGGTAAGCCAAGCTTTATCCCCCAGTCTTTGCCTTACATCAGTGACTTGACTGCATTGTCTGCACCCACCCGCTCCCTCTCCATTCTTCTGGGAAACTTCAAGGACACATCCACACAGCAGCCAGAGCAGAAGAGCTAGGTTGGGGTTGAAAGAAGGGGGTGTGAGGAGGAGAAGCTACAGGATGTCTTCATATGATTTCCTGCTCAGTATCTTGAGTATGGTCATATTTGCTTCTCTTTCACTGAAAATGTGAGCTCTGAAAGTGTCTGTGTTTAATAATACCAAGAGGGTGTTTCCCTTCTGCTGTGTGAATCAACCTCTCCGCCTCAGGATAGATTCAACCCAGGATACACTTCTTACCTGAACAAACAGTAAAAAGCTAGACTGTCCCCACTCCCTTTCTTTTCTCCCCAGGCTGAAGAGCTGCTCTGTTGCCTTTTTGACTCCTTGACATCTGACAGCTTCTACTGGATTGAAACCCAGGATTCCTAGCCAGGATTTTCTGCTCTCCCAAGCAGCCCAAATGCAAATCCCATCATGGGTCTCAGCAAAGGCGGATGCCCGTAGGAACCGTTCGTTATTAAAATATCAAGCCACTGTGTGGTATTTGCATCACTAAATTGAACTAGGTGCTAGGAGGTGATCCGCACAAGAGAAGTAATCACTCAGCACTAGAGCTGTGGTTTCTATGATTTGAAAGGAAACCTGTCTGTGCTATGCAAAACAAATTGTGGAGCATTCCTCCATCTGGAGAACACTTTGGAGGTAGGCAGAGTAAATACAAAGCACAGCATCTGCCTTTCAGCTAGGTCCTGGCTGGGAGCCATCTGAACAGATACATAGGGCTCCTCTCCTTATCCCCAAAGGAAACTTGGAGGAGACTCAGTTTTTGCTAACCACCAACTTGTCCCTTGTAGCCAGGCCAGCTGCTTTTCTGTCTGGGTTGAAGATAATCTGCTAGCAGGGGAGACAGACTGGGGCAAGAATAAAAAAGGATCAGGCTTTTACTGAAACAGATATTAATCACTTGAGGCCTACTCATGATTACTGTAAATGTCTGAGTGTTGTCACAGGGTCACTTGGAGTAAGACTATGGATTCAGTCCTGCTCTCACTGAAGACAAAGATTTGGCCAAGAAGAGAGGAGCAAGTTCAGTGCCCATCTGCAGACCTCCTTAACTGAGAGTTCAGGCAGGTGCTTCCATCCCCACTCAGCCTGCGCTGTTCCTTCTCTCAAGAATGCCCTGTCATTGATTGATCCCGGTAACAGTCACTGTTGCAAAGAGGAGAAATCCTAGGTGGTTTATTTCATATCAGAGTTAGAGAATGGAGACAGAACCACAATAAATAAAAGGGAAGCCAAATAAAACAGGGAAGGCTGGGTGTGCTGCACAGCCCTGCCAGCCCAGCTAAAGCTGTTGATTAAGCAGGATTAAAAGCCTTATGGCTTAATGTCTGCGTGCCTCTGTCCCAGCCCTCACACTTACATTGTTCCCTGCTCCCTGAGGTTTGTTCTACTTCACCAATAGCCTATGATCGAATGCATGTTTCCTGTTCCTGCACCATTTACCTTCTTGGTCCTTTCAGCAAGCAGTTTATATTGAAACCTTTATCCTCTGCAAAGGTCTTCTTCATGGGGACCAGTTGGGCAAACTGTAGCCCCTCCTGGGAAGAATATTGTCAGATGTTCTTTTCTCCCCCTCTTCCACTGCCTGCACAGTTGGCCAAAATATTTATATGCATGCACACAAACACACCTGGTTAAATCTTCTGTTGGGGACACAGCAAGAACAGTTCTGGTGCAGCTCCCAAACAGACCCTAACTCATAAATCAGAACACATAAGATCAGAACACATAAAAAGAGCATGGTATTTGCTGGGATGTAGTGTAAGCTGTATGTTTGAGGGCCTGGCTTTACTGTACACCCTTGTGATGAAGTAAGAAAACCTTTTGGGCTACTGTGGTTCTTCTTTTCTGTTCCTGTTCTTTGGTGATGGTGTTCTGGTGATGGGACACAGGGGTGTGATAACTATAGGTACCACTAGGGGGAAGAGGCTTTAGTGCAACCTTACCTGGACCCCCTGGGGGTGACAGGTTGTGGCTGGTTTAGACCAGGGGCAGGGCAGCTGGATGGAGAGGAGAACAAAGGGAGGAGAGAGAAAGAAGGAAGATGGAGGTCGGAGGGGCAGGGCCTCCGGGGCTTGTCCTGGGGGTTTACTGTTAGACCTCCTGGTTGATCTGAGAGCCAACTGTCCTAGCTGCTGTGCAAAGTGGATTGCTAATAAACCCCCTGACTTCTACACTGGCTGAGCGTCACTGCTGATTGGGACGGCTGGGACCCTCGTGGAGGGAGGAACCCCCCCCGGGAGACCAGACAGAGCAAGGATCGGACCCGCTGAGCCTGGATTTGGGAGCTGGCTACAGGTAGTGTGGAGACCCGCATGCTGGGACGGGAGAAGGCTTCACGGTAGCAGAGTCCTGGTGGGCAGTGAACAGAGGGGATCTAAGAGGCTTTTCTGGGTTCTCCATGACTGCCCTGCAGCTGTCTAGCAGGGACTCCAGAGTCTGGCTGTTTTGACAGGCTGCAGGCATAGGCCCTGATCCTGCTCCCATTGAAGTCCTTGGTAAAACTCCCATTGAATTCAGTGGCATATGAGTTGCCTCACAGTGACTGGCAGTGCCCTTTGACCATGAGCATTAGCTTGCAGTATTGATCTACTGAAAGGGAGTCCAACCTGAACAGAAAGACACAAAAATCGCAGGGTGTATTAATAATATAATGGGTGCATAAGACAAAAATTGCCCTGTACAATAAAAATAAATGTGATGGGAGAAGTTTTCCAGCTCTGCTATATGTCCCAATGCTAGTTCCGCAGTGGGCTGCTCCTAAGGGTCAGCTCCATAAAGGTCCTCTGAGTATGGACCCAGGATGTCCTATAGCTGCTCTGACAGCATAGCCTCTTCTGTTACCAGCCTTAGCTCTTGTGTCACTTATAGAATCATAGAAACTGGAAAGGACCATGAGAGGTCATCGAGTCCAGTCCCCTGCACTCAATGGCAGGACCAAGTACCATCTTAAACCATCCCTTACAGGTGTTAGTCTAACCTGCTCTTAAAAACTTCCAATGAGGAAGATTCCACAAGGTCCCTAGGCAGCTTACTCCAGTGGTTAACTACTCTGACAGTTGGGAATTTTTTTCCTAAACCTCCCTTGCTGTAAATTAAGCCCATTGCTTCTTGTGCTATTATTAGCGGTTAAGGAGAATAATTTTTTCCCTCCTTGTAACAACCTTTTAGGCACTTGAAAACTGTTATCATGTCCCCTCTGAGTCTCCTGCAGTAATCCCTGTGAATAGGTGTTATACGGTCACCATCCTTGCTCAGCAAAGGGGCACACTCCCCAGGCCCAGTCCTTGGTGAAGTTCCCATTACCAGCTGAATTCCTCTTAAAAGGTAGGAAACCAGGGAGTTCCCACAGGTGCCATTAGCATCTTTGGCTATGTTCACGCACAGGGGGTTATTTCGATACAAGTTGTGTCGAAATAACACCTTATTTCAAAATAAGTTAATTTGAATTAACAGTTTGTTAATTCGAATTAAGGAAAAAAGCTCAAAGCGAAATAGCAGGTTCAGACAACAGTTATTTTGAAACGAGTCACTGTTGTTTCGAAACAACATGTTCAGACGGCATTGTTTCGAAACAACGTTTCGTCCCCACATGGGGTTTAAGTTATTTCGAAACAATGGTGCGTCGTGTGAACATGGCCTTTCTTATTTCGAAACAACCTCTGTTGTTTCGAAATAAGACTGCTGTGTGAACACACCCTTTAATTCTGCAGTAGTCTGTCTTCAGCTGCTTGCTCCGCTCTCTGCACTGATCTGCTCTTTGGTCAATCCCCAGCCCTGCCAGTCACTTGGATATTATTTCGTACATGATTGTTTCTTGTGGTCTTACTGAAGTCAAATGTCTTGCTTGTTGTGCACCATAGCTTAGCAGAATCAGTTGTGTTCCTCTGGGCAATTAGTAGTGCAGTTGATGCAGGATTTCCTCTTCTTGCTGGCCATAACAAATACACATTAGTGTTGACCGTGTATGTTGATTTCAGTTGAGTACTCCATGTGGAAATTAAGAATTAAATGCTGAGCAGCTGTTTTTAAATGAGTAGTCTGCTTCTGATTCCTGGATAAGAAGTGGCAAGTTTTGGCATTAAAGACCTGCGAAGCGCAGCCCTAAGGAACTGTAGGATACTGTTGTCAGATTCTCTAGCCTGAGTCTTATGACCGAGACTTGAGCTGTGTCCACATTGCAAAATGCTTTACTTGAGCTCTGACCCAACCAATGGCAGCGCCCGTGGGCCTATGTCAAGCCTGCATCAAACTATTTTCTGTGTGGATGGAAGAGGGGCTTGGACTGAACCTGAATCTGGGCTTTGTGTGCTTTGTAGACATATCTTAATGGGCAGGTGCAACTGCACAAATTTTTCTGCCCTTAAAACATTGTGCATCTTTGTTGGAAGATGTGGCTTCAGGTTCTCCTCTCCTGCCACACAGTTTGTCATTGTAATATGGTATACATCTGGCTATTTGTCTTTGCTCCTTTATTACCTGAAAATATTTATCTAGTGATATTAAAATGATGCTTACCTACCACAGAGCAGTCACAGGACACAAGTCATCAGAGTGGCCAGTTCACTCAGGTTTCTGTGGTTGTGAGAGTAAATGCAGTACCCATTGAGCAGCACTACCTCGGCTGGAAGTGATTGGCTGGATGCAGGAGCCACTAGAAGGAATTCTCTGGTCCTTGTTCTACAGTTCTGCTGAGGTGACACAATGGACCCCACTAGATATTAAATCTGTGACTGTTTTAACAAATGGCATTGGCAAACTCTCCTCTAGTTCTGCATGGTCTGAGGCTTGATTCTTATCTCATGGGGCCTTGAGGATGATTCTGTATAAAAGGAAGAAAGGGTGAATCCTCCAGCAGTGTCCAGGTGTGGAGAATGAGATGAGTGCATTATCTGCCTCCTGACTGGCTCACTCATTTAGTCCACAGCTGTTCGCATTGCCGTTTCCTCCAGAATAGCCTGCTGGCATCTGAAATTAACATACACTTTGCCCTCCTTCTGGCACGCTCCTGGGGAACCAAAGTGTCTGCAGCAAGCATGCAAATGTTGATAGCAGTGCTTGTCTGGGAATTTCAGAGCGCTGTCCCTATACCCTATAAGAGATGAATGAGTCTTGTCGTTACTTGATGTGTTATTTGCTATAATGACCTGCAGAAAGCAAAGCAACTGGGCTTGTGGCCTTCTTTGGTGCTTTACTGCGTTTACAGAATGGCTGACCCGTTATACTGTCTGTTTGTATTTTACACTAGAAATTCAGATCTTCTGTCCCCTGGAGATTCTGCAGATGACCAGAATCAGTAGGTTTGTGATATTGCAAAACCAAGGAACTGAAACCTGATTCCTGGAGAAGATGTGGCAGTTTCCATTTGTCTGTTGAGAGCTCCTTGGGTCTTGTTCATTCTCACTGAACTCAAACTCTTGTGCACACACAGTCCTCTTTGTTGAGTATTCAGTGCACTTTCAGCTGCCATGACCTCCCAGACTCCATCTCTGAATCATGTATGAAGTCCCATCAAAACCAAGGAAGGGCAACTAGGTATTCCTGATATTTCTAAGGAAAAAACACTAGCAAAATTCCCCCTCTGCCTTAAGTATTTTTCAAGCTTCAAACTCTGTCAGACCTTCTTTATAAACCATAAAGAAACAAAAAATTACACCCCAATTGCCCCCATCTGCATGTCACCTTTAAGCACTGATGATAGATTCTTATTCTCACTGTCCAGCTAGGAAAACTGAGGCACAAAAAAGTGAAGTGATTTGACTAAAGTCACCCAGCAATTTGATGTCAGAACTAGAAATGTTAACTTTCCAGCCCATTATTCTAACCATAAGACAAGGCTCCAATCCTGGGTGAAATGGTATGAGGCGTTTTATAAAGATGTGGAATGTAGCTTAGAGATAAGCTCCAGGAGTCCTGTAGCAGAGCATTGACTGGAGGGTGCAGTGATCTAAAGTTACATGTGCCATGGAAAGGATGTAGAACTTAAAGTGCTAATCCCCTTGGAAAACTTTGTCTGTTCCTGTAAGTGATAAGTAGGCCAATTCCTGCACTACGGGCTCATTTCTGATATGCTCCTAAGACACATACAGGTTTGAAACAAATGAAAATTAAAAAGAAGCATGCAAGGCACTTGGGGAAATATAGTGAGTAAAGGAGAGGTCTGGGATAAGAAGCAGCTTAGAATAAAGCATGGGCTTAATGGATGAGGCTGGCGGTGTATAAGAGATGTGGAGCAGCCACCAAGCCATGTCTGATGTGGTTGAGCCCTAGTGATTGCAGACTGACCTTGCTGGTGTCAATGGCCACCACTATGGAGGAAGCAGCTGGAAATTGAAGTTTTCCAACCAGTTAAGTAATTATTCCAAAGAGAGGGGCAAAAATCACACCAGAAGGTCTGATCCTGGCCAAGGGGCCCTGCCGAGTGTTGGCACCTAGGGAGAAGGGGCAGAGAACTCCCTGGGAACATCAGAAGGGCAAGAACAGAACACTCAGGAACATCTGCAGAGGGACAGAGAACATCCTGAAACAGCTGTACTGGCAGAGAAGGAAAGGAATGGCTCTGGAAGGTCAGGACCCAGAAAGAAGGTAGGGAATGTGCTGGAAAAGTTGGGCCTGGGCGGGGAGGAAGGGAGCAGAGAACACACTGGAACGTCGGTGCTGGGGGGGGAAGGGACAGAGAACATGCTGGAACATTTGTGCCCGAGTGGAGGGGCAGAGAATGCACCAGAATGTCTGTGCCTTCCAAGGAAGGTGGGCAAAAACGCTCCAGAAAAAATATGCCTGGGTGAAAGGGCAGAGAACGTACTGTAATATCTAGCTTAGGTGAAGGGGAGGTAGAGTGCACTGCAATGTCTGTCCCTGGTTGGACATGCAGAGAACATGCCAGAACATCTGTGCTTGGTTGGAAGGGGCAGAGAACATGCCAGAATGTCTGTGCCTGGGTGGAAGAAGAGGCAGAGAAAGCACTGAAATGTCTATGCCTGGGTGGAAGGGGCACAGAGGACACGCTGAAATATCTGTGCCTGGGTGGAAGAGGCAGAGAATGCACTGGAATATCCATGCCTGGATGAAAGGAAACAGTAGCTGAATCATGGACCATGACAGCTTCTGTGTTTGTGTTCCCGGGCCTCACAACCTCTCTGGACTGTCCCCTTTGCTGCTCTGGCTTTGCAGCATAGCCCCATGTCTCCAACCCATCCCGCTGCAGGCTTCTGTGCTGTTTCCCTACAGGGGCTGCTGCTTAACTTTGTATTATAAAAAGAAACCAGCGGTGCATCTCCTGCAAGAGCCTGAGTCTAATGAATAAGACACAGAAGCTAAAATAGCTGCTGCAGCAGGTAAACTGCCACTGCAGAGGTAGCTCATCATCATCATCATCACCCTGGCGCTCAGGCTCAGCACAGGATCCTGTCATGTCTCTGGGCCCAGCTAAGCCCCGAGTAATCCGCCAGCACAGGCATATTAATAACAGATCTAGCTGAGGATTCCCTGCCCCTCCTGAGAGCCAGCCCCCTGTTTTAATATTGCTCTTCTCAGTGAGCATGCTTCATGGATGGCTGCTCGTGGGATTGTGCTACTCACACTTCTTGTGGAGATCAGGGCTGTGGGGAAAAGGGGCACAGCAGACATGTGCATCTTTGCTGGTCTGGTCTATGCTGCAGACCCCCACTGCCCCATAATAATCAGTTACAGAAAGAACAAAAGCCAAAGATGGGTTAAGGAGAGACTTTCCAGTAGCAGAAACCATCAGAGTCGATTTCTAGTTCAATCACAGTGGCCAGGGAGGGGCGTGGCAGGGGCAGAGAAGGGCACAGCTCATGAGGACGAATTTTAGCTAGCTATTATAAGTTGGCACCACCTAGGTAAGTCACTTGGGCACGGATCCTCAGAGGGTCCCACTGATTTCAGGTAGCCCATGATTTCAGTGGAAGTTAGGAGCAAGGCCTTTGTGCCTCAGTTTTAGCCACCTACAGTAGGGATCACAACATTTCCCTATCTCACAGGGCATTGAGGATAAATACCTGAAGGCTTATGAGGTGCTCAGATATTAAGTTAATGGGACCATGTAAGCTTCTTAGATTAAAAAAGAACCTTGCTAATTAATTTCTAAGTGCGGAGACAACCAGCACACCCTGTGTGGAGTCGGGGAAGAAAATCACCCTCTGATATTTACAAAATGCCAGGATTCCATAAATAACAGCCCCGAGCCATTTATCACCAGCGCAACAGACTTCCTTTTGGAAAGCTAACAACAAGGAACGCCATTTTAGTCCGTTCAGTTGTAAAAGCCTACAAATATCTTCCCATTGTCCCTCTGTCAAATCTCAGCTTGTAACTGAGCTGCCGTTGACACCATTTTACCCTTGCAAACTGCCATGAGGCAATCGAGATTGCCAGCTAGAATTGAGGAGCTGGTTAATGATTGCAAGAACTAAGGAGGAGGAAGATCTAATCGAGGATTGTCAGTTTTGCAGCTGGCTCCCTACTTGTAAACAAGTCATTTGGATTATGAAAGCGAGAAATTGAGGACAAAAAAACCATAGATTGTTTGCTTCCTAGAGTAAGAAAAGAAAAGAAATGGAATTTAGATTAAAAATTATGCAGAATGATATTAACTTCCCATCCTCTTTTGACTCATCTCTTGCTGGGAAATACAGAGCTAATCAGAATTTAGGATTATTTTATTCTTAGTATTAAGAAACTATTTCAATGGCAGAGAAAGGGTAAAAATAGCTTAGTCTTTTGTGTCAACTCTTTAGGGTCCTGTTTATCTAGAACATATAGCACATAAGTAGAGTCCTGTAAATCTGCAGATATCAGCTTTATATCTGTGGACCATTTTTGCAGATTGTGGTTTGGATGTGGACACAAATTTTGTATCCGCTCAGGGCTCTAAATATAGGATCTCAAAGGCGGAGAAGCAGCTGTCTGCTGCTCATAGCCTATGACAAGGCTGCTTCCTGTCCTTGGGGATGTGATTTCCCTCTCCCCCTGCATATAGAAAAAGGGGAGAGGTGACAGATCAAGACAGGCAGTGAAATCCTCCCCATGACCTATGCCCATGCTCTTATCCTGACTTCATTATTGCCGCAGCAGGTCAGGTCAGTTGCAGAGGGAGCCATCTGCTTCTGCAAAGTAGATCAGGGCTTCCTGACTTGGCAGAGGCAGCTGCCTCCATCTTTTCCAACTGACCTGATACAGCAATGAAGTGGGATGAGGCTACCTACATTGATTGGCTGTTTAAACGACCTGCCTACATGGCCCCGTGATGTTGCTGGTACTGGACATAAGGGGGCTCAAGCCGAGTCCCAGCGCCAGTGCTCCAGGTCCACTGCTGGCCTGTTCATGCCGGCGGCTGTCTTCCCTGGCCCCACACCTGGCTGGGGGGTCTGGGGTCAGGCCGCCTAGGATCAGGCCCAGGCCCTGAATTGGGACCAGGGGGGCCCGCTGGTGCCCAGGCCCTGGGCCTTCTCCTGGGCCCGCGTCTCTCCTGACATGGCTTGTCTTGATCTATCACCTCCTTTCTCTTTATGCAGGGAGAGAGGGAAGATCCAGTCTCAGAGATGGGGAAGCAGTCTCAAATAGGATATGAACTGCAGACAGGTTCTTCCCCACCTTTGAGATACACAGCACACAACACACACATCAAGTGCTTCTCCTCAGAGGCCCTGTGAGATAGTGGGCTGCTGCTGGCATGATGCGGAGCGTGGGTGGGATACAGCATGATTCATGACGATGCAGATCAGATGTGGATCCACATTTTTTCATCCATTCAGGGATCTACACAGAAGATTCTGAATGTGGTCTGGTCTGAACATCATCTGTAGGCGTCTTAAGGTAGGAAGTTCCAAAGGGGTAGACGTATTAGTCTAGTCTAGCAAAACAAGCAAGGAGTCCTGTGGCACTTAAAAACTAATAAATGTATTTATTGCATGAGCTTTTCTGGGAGAAAGTCCCACTTGAGATGCTTTGATGATGGGGAACTTACAGAATGAGAGGAAAATAAATG
>ML682016.1:26319919-26375243 GCA_007922195.1 Podocnemis expansa
TCAAAGCATCTGACAAAGTGAGATTTTTCTCCCATGAAAGCTCATGGGATAAATAAATTTGTTAGTCTTTAAGTGCCACAGGACTCATTTGTTTCGGGGTAGGAAATATCTCTTTGTCTTATACCACACTGCTGCTTCACGTATAATAATTGACAGAGAAGAAAACCAACAAGGAGTCCTGTGGCACTTTTAAAGACTAACAAATTTATTTTTCGCATGAGCTTTGATGGGAGAAAAAGCCACTGCATCAGACACTTGACAGAAGGGTTGCCTGGTAGGCCCATGCGCACAGGTCCCAAGTGTCTTAGTTCAGATCCAGCATGTTTGTTCAGTTGTTCAGTGAAACAGTTGGTTAGGAAGGGTGGCAGACTGATAGTCTAGGCCAGTGGTTCCCAACCAGTGCACCGGGGCACACTGGTGTGCCGCAGCAACACCCAAAGTGTGCTGCAAGCATCCCTGAGAGCTGGAGTTAAAGTTCCCGCCCCGCCCTGCTCAGCCCAGCCACATGGGCTGTGCAGGGCTGGGAAAGGGTAGAGTTTAAAGTAATGGGGAAGGCACTAGAATACAGTTCCAGGCCCCCTATTTTTAGCCAGGCAGCGTTCCAGCCCCCCCCTAAAAATAGAGGAAGGCACAGGAACATGGAGTTCCAGGGGTGCCCCTAAAAATAGCAAGAGCAGCCCGAACGCAGAGTTCTGCTGGCTACACCTTAAAGCCCGCGCCACCTTACCCAGCCAGCAGAGAGCTGTGGGAGGCTGGGAGTGTGTGAATCTCCTCCTGCAGGGTGGAGCAGCTTGTGTCAGCCAGCCTGCAAACAGTCCAGGTCAGGGCTTTAGGGGGAAGGGCTGCTGGGGGTTGTGTGGGGCAGGCGTGTGTGTGTAGCAGAGGTGGGTGGGAGTGGATGTGTAGCAGAGGGTGTGTAGCTGGGTTCGGGGGGGTGTGTAGCTGGGGGCTGGAGGCCTGGTTCTGGCCCCTGCAGTGATGGGAGGGTCCATCACAGTCACCAGGGAGCTGGGGGGGAGGATGGGACCCACTGGGGTGGGAGGGAGCAGCAGTGGGGTGAGGATTTGCCCTGGGTTACAGAGAGCCACTATGGAGATGGGGGAAGTGTGTGCTGTGCCATGCTCCCCTGCCCTATCTTCCCACTCCCCAAGTTCCCCCTGCCTCTCCACAAAGCCAGTCTTTTTCTCCCTTCCTCTCTCCTCTCTTGCCACCCTTGTGCTGTTTCCCACATGGCTGCCCTTGTCCTCTTTTGCCACCCCTGCTCTGCTGTGCTCCCCACACTCACTCCTGCCACTGCACACGACTCCTGACCTCCCCTGTTTTGCCACCTCTGCTATCCCACATAGCAGCATTTCCAAAACACTGTGCTATGGTTCATGAATATTCATAAGTAATTTAAGTTAATTTGAATATTCATGGTTTTTTAATGGTGGTGTGCCTCAAAAAATTTGAAAGTATCAAGGTGTGCCACGGCAGAGAAAAGGTCGGGAACCACTGGTCTAGGCCCCTCCCCAAATACACTGTGAGGCACCAGGCCTCACCAGTGCTCAGCTCAGCTGCTGGAGTGGTTTTGTTGTCTTTCAGGAGGGGTTTCCTCAGAGCATTTATTGGAAATGAAGATGAATAACAAAACTTTTTGTTGTGTAGTCATCTCTGTGCTGGGAAGTGGACTGAGACTGATCCACTCTTTTGCTAGTGATCCCAAAGAGCCATCAAATGGTCTCTATGTTGGATGATTGCCAACCTGGAGTCAAAGTAGTGAACTCTGCATGGAAGGCTACCTTAGCTGTTACCAATGCTGTGAGCCATCCCATCCCCCAGTGGATCCAGAACAGTGCAGTGTTCAGAGCAAGTGCAATGGTGTTGAATGTGAAAACAACAACTCTGGGCATTCTTCAGCCATAGAGTCAGATGCTAGGCCAGGGGTCTGCAACCTGTGGCTCCAGAGCCACATGCAGCGCTTAGGCTGCCCCCTTGCATCGCCAGACCCCAGCCCCCCCCCCCACCTCCCACCCAGGGACCCTGTGGGGATCCTGCTCCTGGTCTAGGTACACTGCAGTACGTGCCCTGGCCCAGCTCCTTGCACCCCTCACCAGGAAGTTGCACCCATTGTGTCTCTCAAAACACTTGGTTATTGAAGGAATTTTTAAAAAATGGCTCATCTTGTCTTTTGGGTTGCTGACTCCTGTGCTAGGCAGAGCAATGACCATATCATGGGTCCCAGAGTCCCAACCTGATGCTAAGGAGAGCAAAAACTGTTTCTCAGTTGGGCTTGTAATTCCCAACATTACCTCCATCACCGGCAATGGAAGCTGACACACAGGGATACAACTGGAGTCAGAACTACAAGGCAAACACATGATGCAATGCAATTTCCAGGTTAATATTCTTGGCACACATGCTCCAGCTGTAAGGATCCTCATCTGTGCCCTATATATTCAGCCCCCTGCCAAACTCCAACAAGGATTTGGCTGCAAAGGGCTTCCCCAGCTCTTGGAGAGCAAGAAGGTTGGCCACAATTGCAGAGCCATGCGTGTCTCTGTCCTCATCAACTCCTCTAAATTCTAAAAGCACCAGTCATACAGGAGACCTTGAATCAGGATCAACCTCTGCATACTGTCAGAGCCTGGACGCTATGAATGCCACAAGGTATTATCTCTGTGGGCTGGCATGGGCAATGCCAATTCACCCAGTTGAGATGGCAATGAGGGGTTAAAGTATAATTTGGCAGGCCCCAAAACCATCTTTAATTGGTAGTCCCCCTCATGCCAGAGTGGGGTCCCCTTGCACCAGGGTGGGCCTCCTCACACACCTCAGCTCCTGAACCCCAAATGCCTACCCCCCACCCTAGTTCCTGCCATCCACATGCCTGCCCCTCACCCCATCTTCTGCCCCCCTACCTACCCCCACCCCATCTCCTGTCCCCCACACACCTACCCCTCCTTTCCTGGCTGCCACAGGGAGAGCCCTCGGCCTGGGCTGAGGCTTCAACCTAGACCCTGATCTCACTGAGCATGCATAGAGGCTCTGAGCATGCTCAGTGAGACCAGGCTGGGGGTGATGGAGTTTTTAGAACTCCCTGCCCTGCCCAACGTGGCAAAACACTGTTCTGGGGCCTCCTATTTTTAGGGGCTCAGTGTTCTGGCCCCTAAAAATAGAAAATGGAGCTGGAACACTGCATTGCAGGCCCTACTATTTTTAAATGGTGAGCCCTGGAACACAATGTTCTGGTTCCATTTTCTATTTTTAGGGGTCCCAGAACAGTGAGCCGCTAAAAATAGTGGGCCCCAGAACGGCATTCCCCCACATTTGGGCTTACTTTAACCCCTGATGACAGTGCCCTGTGGGGGTTCTGCCTTGCTTGTACAGGCATGCATGTTCAGTTCAGCCCTGATGATACTCTAAATTACTGCATGGAACTAATGGCCTATGAACCACAGAGCAGTAAGTAGAGCTACAGCACTCTTTGCAGCCATACCTCCCTCCCTGGAGGCAGTGCTGGCTTCCAGAGAGCTGGTCCTGAGGCTTGGGCCCTGGTCAGGGCTTAAGCCCTGGGCCACAGCCAGAAGAGAGGAAAATTAGGAGTCATGTGATCTGCAGTGGCTAGCCTGGGCCTTGCTTTTGCTTTCTCAGGCTGCAGGAGAGCAGCCTGACCAATCTCAGACCCTTGGTTTTGTAGACTTTATGTTAGAGAGCTCTGAGGGGGCTTGGTGAGCTGCTGATACAGCTGCTACTTCTCAGACGCCATGTTACAGGGGGACATGTGCTAATTTTGTTAGTTTGTTCTTGGCTTCCTCTTGCCCAGATCCTTTAAAGTGAATATAGAATGCCCAATGGTGGGGCGGTGACACTTGCAGTATGACTTGCCACAAGGGAGCAAGTGGGGGTGGTACATACCTTTTATAGACACATACTGGTGTGCACATGCATCATAGATGTGGTCTATGCGGTCAAAGTGCCTGTGCTGGTTGGTGAATTCCATGCTCCCGCATAGAGAGGAGACGTTTGAAGTCATGCCAGGCCTGGACTGGACAATCTGAGCAGAAGCGTTGTGCTGTGATGGCTGAGATCAGGGACTGTTGTGGCCCACTGTTTGCTGGGTGCTCAGCAGGCACCCTTTGCATTTCTGCCCACTATTCAGCTTCCTGCAGCTGCCTGTGAATCAGGCTTTGAATACTGTAGCCTGTGCCCAGCAAATGAGCAGAATGAAGGCAACTGAGAGGGAAGGGGACAGCCTGATCTAGGCTCATGCGGGAGGAACAGGACTGGCATCTAACCCAGGCAGGCAGGCATCCTCCCACCAACTGTGGCTGCTGCCCAGTGCTTCTGAGGAAGGTGGATACTGAAGTGCACAATAGGACAATATGGGGGGGGGTCCCTCCCTCGGTCCAGCATTGCCATTAGTGTTTGCAGGACCTTGCACCTATAGAGTGAGAACTGACAGGTTAAACAGGCTCACAGACAGAGTTGGGCAGGGAAGGAAGGAAGGTATCCTGGCTGCGTCTGGGAGTGGGCTCTCCCCGCAGTTCCCAAAGCTCACTTCGTGCGGGTAAACTCAGCTGCATGGGTCTGGGATGTGAGGGATACTCCTGGCTAGAGCCACCTTTCTCTTCCCCCTAAGGCAGATGCAATGGCTCTTTGCTGCTGATTTCAAAAGGGATAGCCGTGTTAGTCTAGTACAGTAAAAAAACAACAAGCAGTTGTGTGGCACTTGATTATTCTTGTCTGTAACTTGCAAAGCTGCTGAGAGCCTTGGTTGGGGCAGAAGGAGGAATGTGTGACCAGGGTGGTGAAGTGGGTTATGTCTGACCTAGGCTGGCCCTCAGTTTTGTAGTGTGTAGTCAGCCCCCAGCAGTGCTGAGAGAACACCACTCTTGTCAGGCTGGCACCCACACAAAAAGGAGGTGATGTCTGTCTGGACACTGCCACACACATGCTAATGAGGCAGAGGACCAGAGCCCACTGGCACCTGCAGAGCAATTGGCCATTGATGGTGATGAAGCTGGCCAGCTGGCCACATGCCTGCATTTGGCTCACTCTGGTCTGGGGCATCCCTTCTGCAACAGCATTGGGGACATGGTATGATGGGAGAATAAATGTTCTGCTTCTATGTGGAGCCCCCCCACAGTCCCCTCCCCAGATAGGTGTTGGAGCAGCTAAAACTTCAAATTAACCCTTGGTATGCAACAGTGGAGGCAAACACCACATATTCTTGGGTTGTATTGATCAGCCTAAAGTGGGGTGTTGGCATCAGGACTCATGGGTTCTTGTTTGTCACAGCTCCACCCCTGAGATCGCTGGAGGAAGTGATGGCTCCTCAGTTTCCCTTGTAAAGCGGAGATCAGATGTTGCAGGGGGCTGTAAGACTAATCAGTACCCTGCCATCCTTAGCTGAAAGGAGCTGGGAAGCTGCAAAGGGAGACCGTGAGCATCTGTGAGCCTTGATCAAACAGGGCTGCATGACTCAGATGTGGGTAATTAAACTCAATTCAGGGCAGCTCTGTGCGTTGGAAGCTCTTTGAAGGACTGTAACTAGGTCGGACTAGAGCCTGTTGCTAGCAGCATTTCATGCTGGCTCAGTGCGACACTGGCACAGCCAGGGAGCTAGTTGCAACACACAGGAATCAATGGAGACAAGGCTCCTGTGATGTTTGTGCCCATCAGGAGGGCTGGAGCCTTTTTGCTGGGCCCTGGCATGGTAAGGCCTTTTCTGAGACTGGCCCTTTCCCTGTTAAATGAAGTGTAGGTCACTGTGTGATGTCAGGTCAGGAGACAGTCCTGGTTCTAGCAGGTTTTCACTACAGAGGGACAGAACTTGTGGGCTTTAAGTGTGTACAGGCCCTTCTAAATGGTGGGCTGGATCCACAGCTAATGGGGGTTTGCAGGGAGACAGCATGACCTGGTGGGTAGAGAACTGGAATGGGACGTGGAAGACCTGCATTCCATTCCTGGTAGTCCTGCCGGATGACCCTGGGCAAGTTATGTCATTGCTGCACCTCTGTTTCTTCTTCGAGCAGTGTCCCCGTGTGTGGCCGCGCCCGCACCTTGCACCAGAGATCTTCATAGCAGAGCCGGGGGGGGGGCACACATCCGATGAGGTCATTGCTGCCTTCCCACGGTTTGGAATGCTCACACCCCCATCCCACCCGTCAGTTCCTTCTCAACTGCCCAGCACTTAGCACCATATTGCAGGAGCTCTTTGCCAATCAAGTGCCCTAGTTTAGTGTTTGTTCTATGTTCGTTTTAGTTGATTAGATAGGTATTAGATACTTAATTAAGTAGTTAGTTAATTAGTTAAAAAAAGAAAAGAGAGACAAGACACTGATAATGCTCTGTCAGCAGCAGCAGATTCAGGATGCCGGCTGCCTCAGGCTTCAAACACTGTGCGACATGTCATGACCCAATGCCAGCCTCTGATAGTCATGACAACTGTATTAAATGTCTGGGAGAGGCACATTTGGCCAAATCCTGCCCTCACTGTGCTAGTTTGAAATCAAGAGCAGGGAAAGACAGAAATATGAAGCTCAAGCTTCTGTTAATGGAGGGAGCTCTCCAGCCAGCCTCTGAGCCCGGCAATTCTCCTCACAGACTGATAGCAGCGAAGAGGAGCTCTGACTTGTCCTCCCCTATCCCGGAGAGGAGGGATAAAGAGGGGCACAGCCGCTCAGGGTCTAGAGAGGCTTCTGCTTCCTCTAAGAGACCCATGGACAAAAAGAAAATGCTGACCCAAAGCTCTGCAGGAAAGCGGGTGTTAAAGGCGGCAGTTAACGGCTCCGTGCCACCTTCCAAGTGCTCCTCTCCGGCGCTGGTGGCTGCAGAGGGTGCCCTGGCATCAGTTCCTCCACCCGTGGCTCCATCTGTGCCACCAGAGAATGGAGCCGCAGCTGCACCAGGCACGCCTCCAACAGCACCACCGGCCACGGCAACGATGAGGACCCTGATGTTGTCGGCACCCACAGTGCTGGTGCCAAATTCCTCCTTATCGGGGCCGTTTCTCCTGATGCCGCTCTGCGCGCAGTTGTTGGCACCGGTATATCAGATACCAGCACCGCAGCCTTCGCCCATGCCTTCACTGACCCAGCAGGACACAGCACAGGAGGGGAGAATGGAGCACCTGTGTAGAAGCAGGACCCAGTCTCCCCCGTGAAAGAGAAGCAGAAAGACCAAACACTGCCTAAGAGATGATTTTTCTTCGGAGACATCTTCACAACTGTCACCACTGTATGGTATGCAGTCCTCTGCAGAGGATGATATCTCTCAGTCAGCTTCTGATTGGCATTTGATCTCAAATTCTGAATCAGAGCTGGAGGACAGAGATATTGGGGGTCCATCACAACAAACAGACTCCACCAATCAACAAGCTCAAGCATGGTCATGGCCGAGCAGCCCTTGGTACCAACTTTAACCTTATGGGATACCCTGGGTCCCATGGCCCAACTGGCCTAATTACGCACCATCACAAATGCCCGTGATACCACTTCAAGGGCAGAGTCTGCAACATACACAGTCTCTCATATACCCCTCCTGCAGGACCAAGGGAGGAGCCACATGGTGAGGGCAAGGTTCCTAGCACTAACATCGGAGAGAAACCACAGCCTAAAGGAGACAAAGCCAGACAGTTCCAAGAGATTTTTAAAAGGCTTGTGGCAACCTTAGAGCTGCCAGAACAGATCGCTCCAACCTCTAAGCACAGGCTTTAAAGAATCCTGCAAGCTAATACCTCATCCAAGATATCACTGCCCATGGACGAGGGTATTATGGAGCCAGCGACCGCCATGTGGGAGAACCCGGCCTCAATGCCGCCTACCAACAAGAAGACAGATAAAAGATATTTCATTATGCCCAATAATAATGAATTCCTGTTTTCCCATCCGCAAACCAACTCCCTGGTCATAGATGCAGTGAATCAGAGACTCAAGCAGGGCCATAACAGATAGTCATCTCCCAATAAGGAAGATGGACTTCATGGGCAGGAAGATACATACATCAGTGACACTACAATTGAGAATAGCAAACTACGCTGCTCTCCTGGCAGACTATAACCATGACAACTATTCCAAGTTAGCAGATTTTATTACTTTATTACCAGACGAAAAGAAAGAATCGTTTAATGCTATCTTGCGAGAAGGCTTCTTAATATCAAGAATAGCCCTCCAGGCAGCACTGGACGCGGCAGACACGGCAGCCCGGACCATTGGTTCCACTGTGGTTTTGCGTAGATCTTTGTGGCTCCATGCAGCAGTGCTACCAAGACAGCTTCAATCCATCATCGAGGATCTTCCATTTGATAGAAATAAGCTATTTGGCGAAAAGACAAATGAGATCATGCACGCATTAAAAGACTCAAGAACACTAGAAATCCAACCCCCCATATCTAGAGTTCAGAATAACAGGTACCAGTATACCAGGAGCAACAGATACTCGTACCAACAACAGCGGAGGAGGTTTGATAGCTCGTGCCCAAGACCCAGACAACAGAATTCTAGGTGCAGACAGGGTGCACAAGCATCGTCTAATATGCAACCCCCATCAGTCAAACAGCAGTTTTGAGACTTCGGTCGAGGGTTCACCTAGCCACCACATACCACGAACCAGCCTTAGGACCGAAGTACCCCTACACTTTAAAGATAAACTTTCACCATTAATCCACCGATGGTCGTCCATCGCATCGGACAAATGGGTGCTGGAGATTATTGATTCAGGATACCTAATTCCATTCATATCTGCACCTATTTGTAAACCCCCTTCCCTGTCCCTCTTCAGGGACCCCTCTCATGTACAACTCCTCAGAGAGGAGATAAATACTCTCCTAAGAATCGGGGCAATAGAGGAGGTCCCTGCCCAATTAGGGGAAAGGGATTTTATTCAAGATACTTTTTAACACAAAAGAAAACAGGGGGTTGGAGTCCAATGTTAGACCTTACAGACCTTAACAAGTTCATTTGGGTGCAAAAGTTCAAAATGGTAACATTGTCTAATATCCTTTTGTCCCTAGAGCAAGACGATTGTCTGGTGTCCCTCAACCTCAAAGACACATATTTTCACATCACAGTTCACCCAGCACACAGGAAATTGCTTCGGTTTACATTCCAACAGTATCACTACCAGTTCAATGTGCTCCCCTTTAGCTTATGTACAACACCAAGGGTGTTTTCAAAGGTCATGGCAGTGCCGGTAGCGCACTTACGCAGAATGGGGATAACTACTCCTGTCATTGGCATTGACAATCAACTATGGAAAGTCCCTTTTGATTCCAGCCCAAGAAATGCAATTTATAGGAGCACGAATCTGTACTCCCTCCTGCAGGGTGTTCCTCACACGAGATTGGGTCACAGCCATAAACAACCTCATAGAACAGGTTTGCTCTTCCCCTACAGTTACGGCTCTCACGTGTATGCAACTGCTCGGCCTCATGGCAGTGGCAACATACCTGGTGCCCAATTCCAGGCTTCATATGAGACACATGCAGCTCTGGTTTCTAAAAGAATTCAAGATGCACAGGCACACAAAGCACTGGACTCTCTCTGTACTGCAGCCAGTAAAGGACACTCTTACCTGGTGGGCCCTGCCGGGAAATCTCCTCCAGGGTATCTCGTTCACTCAGGAAGCCGCAGACATCTTGCTCTCCACCAACACCTCTCTGGCAGGATGGGAAGCCCACCTTGGGGACCTGATGGTACTAGGAAAATGGCTGCATCAAGAAAGCACTCTGCACATAAATTGCCTCGAGTTACGGGCAGTAAGGAACGCTTGCCGACACTTCTTATCTCTAATAAAGGGCAGAAATATCAAGGTACAGACAGACAATGTGGCAACAATGTACTATATCAATCATCAAGGAGGTGCTCAGTCACAATCCCTGTGTTTGGAGGCATTGAAGCTATGGCAGTGGTGCCTGACCCATTATGTGCGGATATCCGTGATCTACCTACCTGGCAGACCCAACACTGTAGCAGACGATCTCAGCAGGAACTTTGCAGAACCCCACGAATGGGAGTTAGACACCACGGTTTTGACCAACATATTCCACCATTGCGGCCATCCAAGGGTGGATTTGTTTGCAACTTGGGACAACAAGAAGTGCGCTCTGTTTTGTTCGAGATCGGGTCGGGGACAGAGCTCACTAGGGGATGCCTTCCTAATAAACTGGGACCACGACCTGTTGTATGCTTTTCCTCCAATCCCACTGATCCCCAAGACAATCCAGAAAATGAAGCAAGAACAGGTGAAACTCATATTAGTTGTCTAGCTTGGCCGAGACAGACGTGGTATTCTTCGCTTCTACAAATGTCCACAGACTCACCAATTACTCTGCTGGTCATTCCCAATCTACTCACCCAGAACAGGGGCAAAGTGCAACATACTTACCTCAACAGACTACATCTCATGGCATGGCTCCTCGATGGCTCGATGACATGGAAAGACAGTGCTCCAACAGAGTGAAACAAGTGTTGATAAACAGTCGGAAACCAGCGACGAGGGCCACGTACCTACAAAAATGGAAAAATTTGTTACCTGGTGCCAAGAGCAATCTATCATTCCACAGTTGGCCCCAATTCCAGATGTCCTAGAATATCTTCTCGACTTGAAAGAGAAAGGGTTAATGACAACTATCCTGAAGGTTCATTTTGTGGCAGTCTCTACATTCCATGACTCAGTGGATAATTGCTCTCTATTCTCGTATTATATTATCACGCATTTCATGACAGGAGTACAAAATACTTAGCGGGACGTTAGACCTCCGGTGCATCCATGGGACCTATCCTTGGTCTTAAGAGCAATCACCAGGCCACCTTTTGAACCTCTGGTGACATGCTCCTTGTTATGCATGTCAATGAAGGTGGCTTTTTTGGTGGCGGTGACATCAGCCAGATGAGTAGGTGAATTAGCAGCGCTAATGGCTTGTCCCCCATTTACTGTCCTTATGAAGGATAAGGTCTCCCTCAGACCCCACCCAAAGTTTTTACCGAAGATTTCTTTGGTGTTCCATATCAACCAGGCAAGCCACCTACCAGTTTTTTGCCCAAAACCCCACACAAACCCAGAGGAAGCAGTGTTACATACCCTGGACGTTAGACATGCATTAGCCTATTACATTGACAGGACTAAGTCCTTTCAAAAAACCCCTAGGCTATTTGTTTCAAATAGCAGAAAGATCCAAGGGCAACCCAATATCCAGCCAAAGGCTTTCCAAATGGATGTCTAGCTGTATTCGTATGGCCTATCAGAAACACGGATCTGCACCACCAGGACTAATCAGAACTCACTCGACCAGAGCAATCTCCAGTACCGCTGCATTCCTTCGCAATGTTCCAATATCAGACATATGTAGGGCGGCCACTTGGGCGTCGGCCAATGCCTTTGTAAAACATTATGCTATAGACAATCACGCTTCACTGGATACAGCCATGTAGGGATATGGTGTTAATTGTTATCTATAGCCTTATGGAGCCATTCATAAATTCATTGGGCTCACTCCTAACTTTATTGGTTTATGGTTCTAATTCACTCTTGTACTACTTTCACTGAGGTGTAACTTGTTTCTTATTTTCTGTCAATCTTCATATATTGTAAATCTGGTGGTAACAATGTTTCTTATTGGTAATGTGCCTCCTAATTAATTAATTCCCATTTGTAATAGTACCCCAATATTTGTATATTATCCCTGCCAATCTTTTGTTTCTTTTTAATTGTTTTGCATTGATGGTCTTATTTTAGTATTTGCAAATTTGTCACGTCACTCTTCATTTAGCTTTAGTGGAGTGTGATAAGTATTTCTCCTGGACAGGCTGCAGCTTTTGGGGAGGGCTTTGACTTGAACTGCTGCTCTTTGGGGTTCACATGACTGCAGGGGAGCAGCACTTTCCCCTAAGCCACACAGCCACAGCCTGTACTGTATGTGAAGTTGTCCTTATTTATCTTTAAAGCTCTGGTTCTACCACTACCTTTTGCCCAATCTCTGTAACATTCCAGACTCCATATTGTAAATGGAAACTCCATACTGATCATTGTATTCCCCAATCTCTGTCATATTGATCACTGTACTCCATCTTGTCTGATAAGAACAAGGTGTGGATGGAGGGTGTATGTGTGAACTAGTTCCAAACTGCCAGTTGATCCTGACGAGGTGTGAAGTCCATCCAAGGCTGAAGAGTGTGAAAAAGATCCACCTCAGAAACAAAACAACTAAAACTTAATCAAGCCATCAAGATCAAGCTGAAAGTCACATCTGCTAACAGGAGCAATGTGACTCAGCAGCACCAATGGACTTATTGTCACACCTGCTATTGTCCAGCAATCAGTAGTGGTACAGAAGCAACGTGACCCACCAGTACTTCCACTGAAGCCAAAACTGTATAAAAGACTGGGTGAGATCACGAGGCTTTGGGGAACTATTCTGCACAAGATCCAGAAGAAAAGACCATCGGTGCATGCCCGACAGAGACCCTGCTCCCCCCTCGTGCCCAGCTTCCCTGGCCTGGTAGCTGTCACGAGCCACGAACTCGAGCAACGAACCCAAGCTGCACTCTCAAGCCACGACCAGGACTGGTAACTATCAGCTACAGGACATTTACTGGTGTGTTTGGGCGTGTGTGTGTGTATGTGATAGGAATTAATTCTGTGTCTCATAATAAATGTGGCACATTGCCTTTTCCCTCCTGAAAAGATCCTGAGTGCTCTTTGCATAACAGCCGTAGGTCTGGCAGTACTTAATGCAGTGAGAAGGGACAGCTCCGAAGGTCCCCCCACCAGCGAAGGGTACTGCTAGACAATCACCTAAAGTGGAGCAGTGGGGACACTACTCAAAGAAGAAACGGAGGTTACTCACCTTGTGCAGTAGCCGTGCTTCTTCAAGATGCATGTCCCTGCACTGCTTCACTTCCCACCAGCCTCCCCTCTGCTTCGGAGTATCCCTCACTTGATGCTCTGTGGTAGAGAAGGAACTGACAGGAGGGATGGGGGCGCGCGCATTCCAAACAGCAGGAAGGCAGCGATGACCTCATTGGATGTGCGTGCCCCCCCCCACCCCCGGGCTCTGCTATGAAGATCTCCGGTGCAAGGTGCAGGTGCGGCCACACACCTAAAATGGAGAAGTGTGGGGACACGCCTCTCAGAGAAGCACAGCTACTGCACAAGGTGAGTAACCTCTGTTTCCCCATCTGTAAAATGGGGGTAGTGATCCTGCCTTCCTTTGCGAAGCATGTAGGGATCACTGACTGAAAAACACTTATTACATCAGCTGGATCTGGCCTGTGGATTAACTGCATTTGGGCTTCTCAAAAGCCATTCACCTACCTTTTCCTGGCTTCCAGGCAAGGGACCATTGTGCTCATCTAGCCTGACCTCCTATGTAACACAGGGCAGATAACCCCCACCCCCTACCCTGGCATTTCCTGGAGCGGATCAGTTCAAAAACACCCCTCTGTGTGATCAGAGCCTGAGCATCTATGTTCGATTCCTCCACGACTGGGGCACAAATGAGCATCCTTGATGGCATCCTTCTCATCTGAGCCTAGTTCCAAACAGGCCACAGAGCCAGGGCTCGCCTGCCAGCCTATGCACTGGGGCAAACCCTGCATGCTTGGTACCCAGGCTGTACCTCCTCTGGGCACAGCCAGAGGAGAGCAGGGCTGTTAAGCTGGTACTTCCATCAGCACAGCACCCACATATAAAAGAAACCAAGAATGGAGGCAGGGTAGCCACCCTCTGCAATGCTGCCAGACCTCTGCCCCCCCAGATTGAGATGGAAAAATGATTACAGATTAGTATGGTGCATGACCAAAATGTGCACCACCAGCAGCTGCTGCTTCCACTGCTAATGGGATTATCCAGCTAGGGTTACCACATCGTACCAGAAACTGCAGCAGCCGCTTGGTCTGGAGATGCCATTGCTTTTTATATGGGAGTGGCTCCTGTTCACCACTGGGAATCTGTTCTTGGCTCATCCATTCTTCACTTGTGTCTCCATCTCTGCCCTTCAGCCACCAGAGCCCTGGGGAACTTCCAGCAGCCACAGGGGACAGGAGCCTAAAATCCCATCACAAACATGGCCCTGCTTTGTGTTGCTAAGGAGGTGCAATAGTGACTTTTATGGGGGTCCCTTAGTGCTGGAGCTCTTGCATGAGCTCTTGCAGGCTGAAGCATGGCTACAGCTGGCCTGGTCTGCACAGCATGATGAGTTAGTGGTGAAGTGGTGGTGCCATGGCTGGTCTGTGGAGCCAGCTAGCCTCCCTTCTACGCCCGGGCGAGAAGCTCCAAGAGCTCTGAAAATAATTTTCACTCTGCTCTTAGTCCCGTCTCTTGCCACTATGGTGCACAGCCCCTCGGCCAGAACCCAGGGCTTCCTCCATGGGGTGCTCCTGATGGCAATGGCAGATTTAATCCTTCTATGTCAGGTGCTGCTTCTCTCACACCTGTCCTTCTTGAGGCTCATACAGCTGTGTGCTCCTGGAGCACAGGAGAGCTCGCTTACGGCATCTGTGGACCTGGTTCCCCCTGCCAGTCCTGTATGTGAGGCCAGACACCTTGAGGAGGGAGAGGGGGTAGGAAGCAGCCCTTGAGTCTAGGTGATGAGGGGGCCAAACCCAGCCAAGCCCTGGGTCCAAGAGGCCATTGAAAACCCTTATGTGAACTGTAATACTCCAAAAAGAGAGGGGGGAAAAACACAGCAACAAGCAGCAAGACTGGGGAAGCTGCCCTGTGCAGCCCTGCCAACCTCCCCATCTCTGGCCATGACCCCCACATGCCCCCTCACCCACATATACACCTAGACCCTGACCCACACAGTCCCACCCATCTCCAACCCATACAACACCACCAGTTCCCCAGCCTTGACCCACACAGTGCTACGAACCACCACACAACCCCGCATGCCACCCAGCACTGCTTTGCATGCCTCCCAGCCCTGACCCACTCTGAGCCACAAAGCCCCTCACACCCACCTGAGCCCTGACCCACACAGCACTGGCACCAACCACCACACAGTCCCATATGCCACCCAGGGCCAACTCTCATGCCCCCTCAGCTCTGACCATGTCTGACCATGGATATCTCCACCCAGATCTTGGTGTGGATTTGCAGGGACTGTGGCCTTCATTTTCCTGCCACTGATGATCAGGCTAGGGAGATGAATCTATGTGATAGGTGCCTTCTGGTGGCATCTCTCCGGAAACAGGTAGGAGATTTACAGGAGGAGGTGTCACGACTCAGGGGTATCTATGCCCTGGAAAAGTTCCCTGACAGTGTCCATGATGAGACCTGCAAGGAGGAGGTCCCTATCCCGGTGCCAAGGGCTACTGCCACGGCTCTGGAAACGGATGGGATGCCTATGGCAGAGGAAGGACACTGGCAGCTGATCACCTCTGGCAGCAGACAGTGCTCCACACCTGCTCACATCCCACCATCCATTGTGGTGAGGAACTGTTATGCAGTGCTGGACACAATGAAGGAGGTAGAGGAGATGCCATCCACCCCAGAAGCTGGGCAGATCACAGCCACCTCACCTAAGAGGAAACGTAGGGTTGTGGTGATTGGGGACTCACTCCTGAGAGGAACGGAGGCACCCATCTGTCGCCCTGACAAGGCCTCTAGGGAGGTATGCTGCCTGCCAGGTGCCCGTATCCAAGACATAACGGAGGGATTGTCAAAAATCATCCACCCCTCAGACTACTACTCCATGCTTCTTATCCATGTGGGTACCAATGATACTGCGAGAGGTGATCCTCAGCAGATCAAAGGTGACTTCAGGGCTCTGGGACCGAGGGTGAAGGAGTTTGGAGCACAGGTGGTGTTCTCCTTGATCCTTCCAGTCAAGGCTAGAGGCCTGAGGAGAGACAGATGCATCCTAGAGGTGAATGCCTGGCTGCGAAGATGGTGTGGTCAGGAGGGATTTGGCTTCCTTGACCATGGAGTACTGTTTCAGGAAGGAGGATTGATAGGCAGAGATGGCCTTCACCTGCCCAGGAAGGGGAAGAACGTATTTGGGCACAGACTGGCTGACCTAGTCAGGAGGGCTTTAAACTAGGTTCAACGGGGGAAGGAGACCAAAGCCCACAGGTAAGTGACAATGTGGGTGATCTGGGGGAAGGGATGGAACTTGGGGGGTGCTGGGACTGTAGCACCAGGAGTAAAAGAGAAGGTAGTTGGAACATGGGGGGGGGGGAATCAAATAATTGTCTTAAATGTTCCACTGAAGCCCCAATGCGGGAGGAGAGTGGGAGAGAACTCCAAGAAAAAATGCAAGGAGGTATTTGTAATAGAATTGAAAATCAAAATGACAAAGTAGGGCAATCAGCTGGGTATCTTAGGTGCCTATACACAAATGCGAGGAGCCTGGGAAATAAGCAGGAAGCATTGGTAGTACTAGCGCAGACAAGGAACTATGATATCATAGGAATAACGGAGACATGGTGGGATAGTCTGCACGACTGGAGCTCTGCCATGGATGGGTATAAACTGTTCAGGAAAGAGAGGCAGGGAAGAAGAGGGGGAGGAGTAGCACTATATGTAAAAGAGCTCTATGACTGCTCAGAGCTCCATTATGGAAGTGGAAGCATGCCAGTAGAAAGTCTGTGGGTTACATTGAGAGGGGAAAGCAACAAGGGGGATGTTGTGGTGGGTGTCTGCTATAGACCACCAGACCAGAAGCAGGAGGTGGATGAGGTGTTCTATGGACAACTAGCGAAAGCTTCTAGATCACAGGCCCTGGTGCTGATGGGGGACTTCAATTACCCTGACATCTGCTGGGAGGCCAATACAGCAGTGCACGGGCAAGCCAGG
This sequence comes from Podocnemis expansa, assembly GCA_007922195.1. Classification (NCBI taxonomy): domain Eukaryota; kingdom Metazoa; phylum Chordata; order Testudines; family Podocnemididae; genus Podocnemis; species Podocnemis expansa. The sequence goes on from ML682016.1 coordinate 26,336,699, forward strand.
AAATTCTTAGAGAGTGTTGGGGACAACTTTCTAGTACAATGCTAGAGGAACCAACTAGGGGTCTTGCACCTCTCGATCTGCTGCTCACAAACAGGGAAGAATTGATCAAGGAGATAGAGGTAAATGGCAAACTAGGCAGTAGTGACCATGACATGGTTGAGTTTAGGATGCTGATTAAAGGAAGGAAGGAAAGAAGCAAAACACAAATCCTGGACTTCAAAAAAGCAGATTTTGGCTCCCTCAGGGAACTGATGGGCAGGATCCCTTGGGAAGCTAATCTGAAGGGGAAAGGAGTCCAAGAGAGTTGGTTATATTTTAAAGAAACCCTGCTAAGGGCACAGGAAGGTGCCATTCCAATTAGGAGAAAGAACAAACATGTGAGGCAGCCAGAATGGCTTAGCAGAGAACTCTGCTTTGAGCTTAAACATAAAAAGGAAGCTTACAGGAAGTGGAAGCTTGGTCAGATGACCAAGGAGGCATATAAAGATATTGCTAGGGACTGCAGGGATAAAATCAGAAAGGCCAAAGGACAAATGGAGTTGCAGCTAGCGAGGGATGTAAAGGATAACAAAGGGTTCTACAAGTATGTAACAAGAAGAGGATCAGGGATGGTGTAGGTCCCTTGCTGAATAGGGCGGGCATCCTTGTGACAGAGGATGAGGAAAAAGCTGAAGTGCTCAATGCTTTTTTTACTTCAGTTTTCACAAGCAGGGTCAGCTCCCAGCCCACTACACTAGGTATGGTAGACTGGGGAGAAGAAGAGAGGCCCTTGGTGACGGAAGGTCAGGTTAGGGACTGCTTAAAGAAGCTGGATGTGCACAAGTCCATGGGGCCAGACGAACTGCATCCAAGGGTGCTAAGGGAATTGGCTGATGAGATAGCAGCACTGCTGGCCATTATCTTTCAAAACTCATGGAGAACGGGGGAGATGCCAGAGGACTGGAAAAAAGCAAATGTAGTGCCTATTTTCAAGAAAGGAAAAAAGGAGGATCCGGGGAATTACAGACCTGTCAGCCTCACCTCAATCCCTGGAAAAATTATGGAGCAGATTCTCAAAGAATCCATCCTCAAACTCTTGGAGGAAAATAAAGTGACCAGGAACAGTCAGCATGGATTTACCAAGGGTAAATCATGCCTGACCAATCTCATTTCCTTCTATGATCAGATGACTGGTTTTCTGGATGCAGGAAGATCCATTGATGTGATATACCTTGATTTTAGCAAGGCTTTTGATAGAGTTTCCCACAGCATTCTCATTGGCAAATTAAGGAAGTATGGTTTGGATAGGTGGACTATAAGGTGGATAGACAACTGGCTAGATCAACAGTTTCAGTGTCTAGGAATCAATGGTTCCATGTCTAGCTGGCAACTAGTAACAAGTGGTGTGCCCCAGGGGTCAGTCCTGGGGCCGGTTCTGTTCAACATTTTCATCAATGATCTGGATGATGGAATAGACTGCATTCTCAGTAAGTTTGTGGATGACACCAAGCTGGGGGGAACAGTAGACACGTTGGAGGGCAAGGACAGGATTCAGGGAGACCTAGATAAATTGGAACAGTGGGCCAATAGAAATCTTATGAGGTTCAATAAGCACAAGTGTAAAATCCTGCACTTGGGACAGAAAAACCCCATGCACTGCTACAGGCTGGGGAAGATCCAGCTAAGTAGCAGCAGTGTAGTAAAGGACCTGGGGGTCATGGTGGATGGGAAGCTGGATATGAGTCAGCAGTGTGCTCTTGCTGCCAAAAAGGCCAATGGCATACTGGGCTGCATCAAAAGAAGTATTACCAGCAGATCAAGAGATGTGATCACTCCCCTCTATTCTGCACTGGTGAGGCCACATCTAGAATACTGTGTTCAGTTTTGAGCTCCCCACTACAAAAAGGACAAGGACATGCTAGAGAGAGTTCAGCGGAGGGCAACCAAAATGATTAAATGGCTGGAGCACAAGCCCTATGAGGAAAGACTGAAAGCATTAGGCTTATTTAGCCTGCAGAAGAGAAGATTGGGGGGGGATTTGATAGCAACCTTTAACTACTTGAAGGGATGCTCTAAGGAAGATGGAGCTCGACTGTTCTCGGTAGTAACAGAGGACAGAACGAGGAGCAATGGTCTCAAGTTGCGGTTAGGGAGGTCGAGGCTGGATATTAGAAAAAACTTTTTTACTAGGCAAGTGGTGAAGCATTGGAATGAGCTGCCAAGGGAGGTGGTGGAGTCTCCATCTTTGGAGGTGTTTAAGGCCCGGCTGGACAAAACCATGCCTGGGATGGTTTAGTGGGAGTGGTCCTGCCTCTGGCAGGGGGGTCGACTAGATGACCTATGAGGTCCCTTCCAACCCTATGTTTCTATGACCCACATAGCACTGCAAACTGCCCCCAGCCCTGACCCACATGACCCTGCTGACTCCTCAGTCCCCACTGAGCCCTGACCCTACAGCATCCCCTCTGCCTTGACCTGTGCAGTGCTCTCAACCTTGATCCCAAAACCTCTGACCCCACTCATGCCTTCCTAGTCTATGCCTTGCCCCACAGTCCTGATCCGTCCTTGTCTCAGCTACTCGGTGTCACTCCTGCTTTTCCCATGCCTGCATGAGTGGCCACCTTGCAGGTACAAAAAAACAAGCCATCCACCTTCACCTGCTGGTTGCTGTCTCCCCATCCCATCCCCAAAAGGAGGGGGTCTTACCCTCGTGGGCTCCTGCTTGCAAGGCTGCCCCAGGCACTGCCTTCCTTGAGCAGGATGTAGCACTGGCCAGAGCCACTCTACTCCTGACAAGCAGAGACCTCTATGAGCACTGAGTGAGTGCTGCCAACCCCCATCAAACTTGCTGTTCTTGACCACCCCCTCCCTGTGATTTCTGGGTGCATTCTTTGCAGGTGCTGCTGCCCATGGTTCCCATCCCTATGACCTCTGTGCCCATGGAGCTGGCAGTAAGCAAGTAGCAAAACCTGGGCCTTTCAGAGCCCCAAGAAGACTGAATGGATTTCACAGGACACCACCTACAACAAGAAGGGACCCTTCCTGGAAAGCCAGGGCACAGACAATCCTACCTCCCTCATTTCTGCATCCTCCCACACCTAGTCAGTCCTGCCCATTCCACAGCAGGCAGGCTGTTGTGTTGGAGGAAGGGGATGGCTGGGTCTATAAATGACATCCTTAGCTGACCAACAGTTCACAGCCCTAGCCCAGTGATCTGGGAACTCACCGCAGTCTAGCCCAGTGAAGGATGCATGCTTTCAGCCCAGCTAACCCCTCTGTGTGGCAGAGCTGTCCTGCCAACCACAAAGCTACCCCTGTCCCTGCACAAAAGGAGCCTCTTAACTCTGCCAGGGCTAATGCTGCCCTACAATCCAGACCACTTTAAAGTTTGGCTTGCTCTGGCAGAACCAGAGGGGAGAGGGCCCCCCCACCTGTGATTTAGTGCCACTCTCAGCTGGCCAGTAATTGTCTGAGTGACTAAATGCTGCTGTTCCTGGGCTAGCAATGAACAGGGATAATTGATAGTGTCAAAGGCAGGAAGCAGAACCTCTTGCCTCTGGTAAGACTATTTGGATACTGGGAGGTGTGCCCGCCTACTGCTAAAACCCCTCCCCCAGCTTAAGGGGAGGTGGCCCTAGGCCTGGGGCCTACTGAATTCGGGGGACAACCAATGAAGAACAGGGATGGGTGTGCAGGTCAAAGGTTCAAAATTAGAGAATCAGAGGGGGGCACCAAGCAGAGAACCCCAGGACAGTGCCCACTGCTCCTGGAAGGTGTCGAGGGAACCAGCGGACACCGGCCAGAGGAGCTCTGCCCGGAGGCGTGAGCGGACAAGGGACCATAAATAGGCCCACAGTCGCAGGCCCCTCCCTGAGCCAACCTCCTCTCTCTGGTCTTATAGATGGCAAGCTTGGCATATGCCAGGAGGAGGTTGGCGAGGAGGTCCCACGACTTTGGGGAGCCATGGATAGGAAGTGAATATAAGAATATATGTGGGAAAAAGTATAGCCAGAACCTCAATAAGAGGTTCTGGAGGAGCCAGAAGAGGGGCTGCAACCTGGCTCACTCTAGGTACGCGTAAACCAGGGTCTCCTTCTCACTGCAAAAAGGGCAAGTATTTGGGTATGGGGTGAACCGTGCCAGGTACATGCCCACGCTCATGGCTACGTGCAGGATCCACCAACTGATATGCCCAGTGGGCTGTGGGGTCAGACTAGAGTACAGGCTGGCCCACCGGGAGTCCTCGCCCTCCACAGATGGGATTAGGAACTGCCATTTGGTGTCAGGGCGGGACACGAGGGTGAGGAAATGAATGGTATGGAGCACGAGTGTGTACAGGTACTTGCGAGGCACATTTCGGAAGGGGACCGGCTGCAAGTCTAGCAGCCTGCTCGGGGCATGGAATGGGGGCAGCTGGGGGGGGCTCATGGGGCCGGGGTCCGATCACAAGCTCCGGAGGGCTGGGACTGAGAGAAGGGCAGGGGGTGCCCTCTCGCAGGACCCGCTCGCGGTAGACCCAAGCAGCAGGGGACAGGGCTGCCTTCACCTCCTGGAGTAGGCACCGGGGGTTTGAAGGGTGGAGAGCCCCATGTGCTGGGTGAGCACTAGGAGATCCACCCAGTTCCCCCGGAAATAGTCCAGGAGGTCTCTGACCCTGGTGACACTTGCCAGGACCAGCCTCTGCCGCCTGCACACTCAGATGTGGGTTGTGCATCAGGGGCTCCATGAGAAGGTCTTCCCCCTCAGTGGGTACAAGGGCTCTGGAGGCCGAGACGAACCTTGGGGTCCAGGCAGAAGGCCAGCAGCTCAGAGAGGTCTTGCAGACCACCTCTCAGATGGATGTAAAAGAGCTGCCAGTCATATCAGAGCCCTCGGTAGCAGCAGAGGAAGGTGTGTGCCAGGTGGCTCCGTTGTCGGACTACCTGCACCATAAAGGAGTCTCTGCAGGGCCTGGAGGTGGAAGGCATGGACCTGGCTGTGGGTACAGCACAGGCCCTGCCCTCCCTCCTCCAGAGGGAGACTGAGAATCTCTGCAGACACCAAGTGCAGTCCTGGCCAGAAGAACTCCAGCACTGTCTTCTGGAGGTGGGCCAGGAACATTGAGGGTGGGACCAGGGTGTTGAGCCGGTGCCAGAGCATGGACAGGACAAGGTGGTTGACCACCAATGCCTTCCTGCGAAGGGAGAAGCACCGCAACAGTCCCCTCCATCTCCGCAGCTGTTCAGCAACCCTGCACTCCAAATCGCACCAGTTGTCATCGGGGGAGGGATGGGTGGCAGAAAGGTAAACACTGAGATAGAGCAGTGGACCCACTCTTCACCGAATGGCTTGAAGCACGGGTTGGAGGGGGCCCGCCGACCACCCGGCCCCTTGCCTCTGGTAAGGCAAGGCAGTTCTGCCCTGCTGGCTTCTGGGAGCCCGACAAATCTGTACATCCCCCTTCCCTGCTCAGGAGCGATGGAGAGACTCAGTCTTTGCCATTGCCTTTCCAGTTCCTGGCCCCCAGTGCCGCTTTGTGCTTCTCTCTCTTGGGTAGACTCGCCCTACTACTGATGGGACTGCAGCTGATCTGCTGCAGGAAGGAGTGTCTCACATATTCTTGCCATGCTAGAGTGAGCCCCCAGCAACTGCCCAACGAACTAAGAGCCTGGATCCCACATGCCCAGGAGACAGAGGGATCTGAAAGAACCACATATCCCCAGCTGTAGATCTCCCAAGGGGGCAACTTCCCTTGCCCAATTTCCACTGCTCCTCATAGCCAGCTGGGCCACAGTGGTGGAGACAGCAGCCTTCCCTACGGTGCATTGAGCAGAGCGGCAGTCCAAGGGGTGGGGAATGCACTGAACCACAGAGATAGGATCAATTTTGAACATGCCTCTGAGAACACCATTCTGCAGGTAGGGAGTTTAACTGCCAGAGGGGCACCATTGTGTAACTAATAATAGAAAAGGGAAAAAACTGTTTTTCACAGTAATTTCCCCTTATAAAATTCAGCCTTTAAACCTGACAAATGTTGCATTTGCATCTTTTATATAGAAATACACACAAAAATAACAGTGAAATAAAAGATTATTAAGGTTGCAAAGTCAAGCCCTCCAAAGCTCAGAAATTCTGGGGTTAAGGTTGTCTGTGCTACCTTAATTCAGTCCTCTTGGTGCATGTGTAACCCATGTGCCTAAATAGGTGCAATCTCTTTTAGGGACCCTTATGGCTGGGTTATGTTGCTGGGCAGATTTTGCAGCCCAGAAACCAGAAACTTCTGGTAAGAGGGTGAGGGAGCACACTGAGCATGCTCCAGAAGTTTTATTGTTTTTGCTGGAGTTACCTGCCCAAGGAGAAGCCTGAGAGGAGCAGCTTGGAGAGGAACAAACGAGAGCTGCAGAGGACATTGGCTAAGGGACTCAGTGAAAGGAGCTGAGCAGGAGTGGACTGCAGGATGTTTTCTCCCAGCTTTCGACTGCTTTGCAGGGGAGTTGTCTGCAGTGGAACTGAGAGCTGGATGGCCAGTGACTTGATTGCATGGTGCTGGCTGCACAGGAGGAAGAAAGGACTGTATGGCATCTGCCTGAAGATTCCTGCAGCTAGAGAGGATGAGGATTGCTTTCGTTCTGCATTCAAGCCCTAAGGACTTAAAAGACTGCAACTGAGATAAGGGTGACTCCACCTGAACTTTGGGACTCTTGGGTTTCTTACTGTTTTGTTTAAATGTATTATGGTTCTTTAGGATAAGGTGTGTTTAGTTAGTTAATAAAGTTCATTGTTACGTTTCTGTTGAGTAATAGTTTAATGTGGGATGGAAACTCTGAGCAGTCTTCGCTGGGAGTCCTTTTAACAACTGGATCCTGGCTCTCCAGTTGCTTTCATCAGGGGTTTTCTCTGTGAGGCACTGGAGAGGGGCAATTGAATGAATCTGAGCCCACGCTAGCAGGTTACACATGCATTATGATACTCTCTTCAACTGTATGATTACAGGCTTCTTCCCTAAAAACAAAAACAAACAAACAAACAAACAAACAAAAAAAACTAGGAGTCATGTGGCACTTAAAGACTAACAGATTTATTTTTCGCATGAGCTTTCACGGGGAAAAAATCCCACTTCGTCAGATGCTTAGTTCACCCATCTTTTTTGCTGGACTAGACTAACACAGCTATCCCTTGCTTTCTTTTGGAACTTGGGCTACATTTTTCAGGGTATTCATCAGTCATATTAGAGTCAGGGGCTGGCAGCTAAGATGCCTGGGTCCTCGTCCCAGCTGTGGTACGATCTTTTGTAAAATAACACACCTCCTTGCTGTGTTGGCTTCCACAACTGCAGAATGACACTTCGCTGCCTCCCAGACCAGCAGCCCTGTCAAAAGTGCTGGCATCTGGGCTGCTGCCCTGCCCAGCTCCTATGCACTCTTTGAGTGCTAGCAGATTTGCAAAGAGAAGGCATGACCCCGAGCTTTTGCCTCTGCCTGCAGCCAGGCCTTTCTTCCAAAAGAAAGTCCTCAGTCAAGGAAATGCTGAATCCCATTGGCATTCAAGTCAAGGAAACATGAGTAATTTTTGACAAAAGGCTGCTATTAACTCAAGTTCTTAATAACAGAATTGCTATCAAGCAGCATCTACTGAATATAGTCCTTTAAAACAGGCATCCTTTGAACTGCCACCTCTGCCTTTGAGTTCTGATGCAACCTCATAGACAGACCATTTCCCATCACCTGGATTATGGGTTTCCAGAAATGGACAGGTCCATATGGAAAATCAGTTAGCAAGTTGATAAAACAGGCCTTTCCCCATGGATATCCCATGCTTTCTGAAGCGGAATATTTTAGCCCCTGTTCAGAAAGGACTGCAAACACTCTGGGTATGTTCACACATACTTCTTATTTCGAAACAACAGAGGTTATTTCGAAATAAAAACTGCCATGGCCACATGACACACGGCCATTTCGAAACAGGCAAACCGCTTGTTTCAAAATGGCCACCATTCTCTCGGAACGGCTAAAACCTCATTTGGTTTCAAAACAGGGTATCCCCGGCCACGCCCCCGGCAGAAGCGGCTGCGCCAGGGAATCCCGGGGCCAGCGCTCACTCCGGCCCCTGCAGCAGCAGGCTCCAGCGGGCGCCCAGGACCCGCCGCCAGGTTTGGGGGCAGCCGGGGCTTTAAAGCCCCCGGGGTGAGGCGCCCCGCTGTGCCTCACCTGGCGGGTGCCTGCAGAGGGCTGCAGGCACCCGCCCGGTGAGGCGCAGCCCCGTGCTGCACCCCGCGGGTGCCTGCAGTTCCCTGCAGACACCCGCCTGGTGAGGTGCAGTCTCGCGCCTCACCCGGCGGGTGCCTGCAATCCCCTCCCCAAGCGAAATAGCATGTCCACGCTGTGGACATGCTATTTCAATCCCTTATTTTGAGGACAAAGTTTTTGTCCTTCAAAATAAGGTGTTTTGAAGTAAAGAGTTATTTCAAAACAGCTGGCTTCAAAACATCTTGTTTTGAAACAAGCCCGCCCTGTGTGAACATAGCCTCTGTGTGACAGCCATGTGCAAGGTGGTTCTGAGTTTGTTTTTATAGACAGGAAGATTTTTTTTTTAAATAATACAGCAAGCCCAGAGAAGTAAAAGAACCAGTATAAATGGGTACAGATTAAGATCTAGAGAGAGCTTTTGTGATGTGAGGTGGGATTAGTGATGGTGGGTGGGATTTAAGTTATATACATGCATGTTTAGTTAGGGTTATATACATGCATGTTTATATACACACACAGACAAGCACATGCACACACACCTCTCACTTGACTCCCAGCCCACAGTGCAGTCACTGGGGCTATGTCAGTTTAGACTGGGGGTGGCCAAACTTATGGAACTCAAGACCCACACAAGTCGATTATTAAATCTTTGAGAGCCACACTGAGGCATATAGCCACATGCCTTTACCTACTCCAAAATTACTACATTTAAAATTCATTGCACACTTTAACTTTATTGTAAAAAGAGGACAAATATTGATCCTACTAATGTCAAATTCTAATAATTACTTAAGGTTACCATGGAAATTAGGCCTGTACAGTAATAACTTAGCTGCTGCTCAGTGTAGAGGACTGAAGGCCAGTGGTGAGTTTTTTAAAATCCCAACCATGCTGCACTTCTCCCCACCATCCTGACCCCCCTCCTGAACTCCTAGGCTGGGTCTGCTTTCTTAAACTGATTTGCTGACTTTCTTCCAGGAGCCACAATTTTTCATTCAGGAGCCACATGTGGCTCCCAAGCCTCAGTTTGGTCATGCCTGATTTAGACTGACAGAGGATCCAGCCCTCAATGTCAACACCAGAGACTGGTAGCCTAGGAGAAGAGCTGAGCGTGACCCACCCCACTGCCATCTCCCACGCGTGTCATCTTGCAAATTTAATGCATCTCAATAGCACTTACACTTCACAGCATGGTCTTCGGACAAATGAATGAGAGTGGCTCCCTTCTCAGTTTGGTAGCACTTTACTTACTGCCCAGTGCATTCGACTGCTGCCAGTAATTTGATATGGAAGAGCTCTGATTTTCCTACAAGGCGTGGGTGCTCTGGCAGGGTTGATGATACTCAGCATGCCATCATTTCAAAAGCGTAATGACTCGCAAATATCCATTGATTACATTAATCACAAGCCGGAGAGAGGGATAGCAGAAGAATCAGAGGAGCTGTCTATTCTTCTTCAGGCCATTGCTTCTGCACAGCTCCAACCATAAGATCATGTGCCCTGCAATTTCCAGGCTAGGAGAGACAAAGCATTCTCTGTTCTCTGCTGTTCTAGAGCCCCAGGTAAAGGGAGCTCAGAAGATATCAAGTTCTACCCCTTGCTCAAGGTAGGATCAACCCTAACTAAATCATCCCAGTCAGGGCTTTGTCAAGCTGGGCCTTAAAAGCCTCTAAGGATGGAGATTCCATCACCTCCCTAGGTAACATATTCCAGTGTTTCACCACCCTCCTGGTAAAAAAGTTTTTCCTAATATCCAGCCTAGACCTTCCACACTGCAACTTGAGACCACTGTTCTTTGTTCTGCCCTCTGCCACCACTGAGAACAGCCTAGCTCAGGGGTCGGCAACCCAGAAGAGCCAAAGAACCATTCTCACCACCACCACCACAACAGCATGAGCCGGAGCCGCCCCAGCGGCTGTGCTGTGGCCCCTAGAGCTGGTGGAGGGTGTCGGGGGGCATGCGCTACTTCCATTCCTCCCTCCACTGGCAAGGTGAGGCAGTGCTGCCCTGCCTACCCCCAGCTGCCTGTCCCTCCCAAAAGCAGCCGGTGGAGAGCTGCAGCTTGCAGAGGCGAGGCCCTGGAATGGCCCCTCCGCGGAGTTGAGGCCACTTCAGCCTGGCAACTCCAGGGCTGAATGGGCTTGATCCAGGGCTTGGGGCGAGGTGGCCTCTGTTCAGGCCTGGAGTGGCCGGGTCAAAGCAGCCTGAACTTCAGAGAGAGGCCATTCCAGGGCCCTGCCTCCACAAGCTGCAGCTCTCCACTGGCCATTCTTGGCAGAGATGGCCGGTTGAGGGTAGGCAAGTCAGTGTTGCTCCACCCCACCAGCGGAGGGAGAGATGGAGGGACCGCGTGCCCCCCACATACCCCCCGCCAGCAGTAGGGGCCACAGCACAGCCACTGGGCTGCTTCTAGCTCATGCAATTGTGGTGGGAGGCTGGGGGCAACCCCGGCACCATGGAAGTGGGGGCCTGCGCCAGCCAGGAGCTGCCTTATTCGGTGGCTCACTGAGCCTGCTTTGCCAATCCTTGGCCTAGCTCCATTGTCCCTGCAACCTCCCCCCACCAGGTAGTTGAAGTTTGCTATGAAATTCCCCTCATTCTTCTTTTCTGCAGAATAAACGAGCCCAGTTCCTTCCACCTCTCCTCATAAGTCATGTACACCAGCCCCTAATCATTTCCATTGCCTTCTGCTGGACTTTCTCTAATTTGTCCACATCCTACCTCTAGTAGGAGGCCCAAAACTGGGCCCAGTACTAAAAATGTGGCCTCGCCAGTGCTGAATAGAGGGGAACAATCATTTCCCTCAGTTTGCTGGCAATACACCTACTAAAGTAGCCCAATATACCATTAGCCTTCTTGGCAATAAGGGCACACTGGTGACTTATATCTGGCTTCTTGTCCACTGTAACCCCCAGGTCCTTTTCTGTAGAACTGCTTAGCCATTCAGTCCCCAGTACGTAACAGTGAATGGGATTCTTCCATCCTAAATTCAGGATTCTGCACTTGTCCTAGTTATCCTCAGATTTCTTTTGACCTAATTCTCCAACTTGTCTAGGTCACTCTGTATCCTATCCCTACCCTTAAGCATATCTGTCATTCCCCCCGCCCCTTCCAGCTTCATGTCATCTGCAAATTTGCTGAAGATGCAATCCACCCCATCCTCCAAATCATTAATGAAGATGTTGAACAAAAGCAGATCAAACCCTGGAGCATGGCTATCATTGGCACTGGACACAGGGAGTACAAGCCCCCAGTCCCAGTGCAGTATCCCAAGTCCCGAGGGCAGCACAAGCTCATAGAGCATGCAACTGCCCTGAGCTTCCCCCACATCTGGCCCTGACCGTAACTGGGGATGCAGGTCTGGGCCACTGTGGTAGTAGCAGCCCGATCCAACCCCAACCCTGGCCAGGGATCTGAGGCTGGGCCATGCTAATGGCAGCCTGATCCATTCCCAACCCTGGCTGGAGATCAAGGGGCAGGCTGCAGTTGCGGCAGCCCAATCCAGCCCCAAATCTGGCTCTGGCTGGGGACCAAGGGCCACTGGACCTGGCCCCAGTTAGGGACCTGGGGCCACCAATGGCTGCAGCAGGAGATGGGGATGGTGGTGGCAGGAGCTAGGGCTGCTGGCAGCAGGAACCAAACCTTGGCCTCAGACCCCAAGTGGGAAATTTGGGCCAGATTGGGCTCAGTGGCTGGACTGAGGCCAGGGGGTGGGGCCTGCACTGCAGGGAGTGGGATCAGCTTGTGGGGACCCAGGCCCCATGAGGTTTTTGTGGCCAGTGATGCCCCTGCCCGATTGTTTGGGACTTCCCGTGATCACCATGAGTTTTTCAAAGATAGTGGCCAATGACTCTGCAGTCACATCAGCCAACTCCCTTAGACTCATTGCATCCAGCTCCATGGACCTGTGCATTTGCACTTGTGCACTTTTCTCAATAGTCCTGAATTTGTTCTTTCACCACTAATTGATGCTCACTTCCTTTCCATTCTGTGCTGCAAAGTGCAGTAGGCTGGGTGCTGACTTTGTTTGTGAAAACAGATGCATAAAAAGCAGTGAGTAATAAAGTTTCTTCTTTGAGCGCTGCTCACATCATTCAGTTACAGGTGTCCACATGCTGCAGAGCATGGTAATCTGAAATCTTTTAGCCCTAGCCTGTCTGGACAGGGTCAGCAGCCAATGGCCCCTCTGCACCGCAGCCGTGCCCATATATGTGACCCTGACCCTCCCAGTTCGTTCTTTCCGCCCTTAGCAACAGTACTGGAACAGCCCATCCTTGCTTTTAAGCAAGTGCCTGTTTCTTTATCTAGGTTTGTTATTTTTGCACAATTAAGTATACCGGGATTAAAACCCTGTGCAGCTTGCTGCAAGGCATTCCCAGTCGACAACCCCCATGATTGGTGCCTTTCCCTTCTGGGTGAGTCGCATCTTGCAGAAAAATGTCCCATATGCAAGTCCTTCAGAAGAACTCACAAGGATAGAGAATGGAAGCTTTGGAACCTCATCCAGGATCAGGCGGTGCTACCACCTCTAGGTACACCCGCCAAGTCCAAGAACTTGTGGGTACTGCATGCCAGATTGGCACTGGAGAAGACCCACCGTTGCTCTCTGGCTATTACTAAAAAGCTGCGATTGATCTCCATCTTGGCACCACCTTGGCGCTGTGCTGCTTCTCTGCCATCCATCTCACCTTGGGGAAGGGAGTCAGTACCCATCCCCTCAATACTGAAGGCATTCGTGGCAGCGAAGGTATTATCAGAACTGACATCCCTGGCACCGCCTAGGGTGGTACAGTACAGAGGTAAACCGGCTCTTTCAGCTAAGAATGGTCCTTGGCAGTAGGGGCAGTACCAGTCTCAGCACTATTATCAGCCTCTCTGGTACAAGAGGAAACCACTGCCACCTCAGGGCCAGAGGGGGCTTCATCAAATGGTTATCTCCCGTTTGCAGTGTTGGCATGTGAACCCTCGGTACCGTGTTCGCAGGGTTCAAGAAGACCAAGATCATCTTCAAGCTCCTCGGCACTGTCAGACGATGAGCCACGGTACTGCAGGTCCTCATCATCCCTGGTACTGGCTCCTACCAGAGAGGAACCAGTGGGAAAACAGCCAGAAGAGATCTCCAACTCCTCTCCACCGAAGCGTCTCATCCCTCAATGACAGAGAACATCTGGTGACAAAACCATCCCCTCCACTGACCCAGATGGCACCAGGGAGGTCACAAAGTAAACCAGGGAGGTCCCAAAATGAAGGTGACTCTCAGAAAGCAAGTGGTTGTACCAGAGCTTCCTGTGCTTCCACCCCACCATCCTTCCAGGAATGGACCATTAATTATCACGCAGAGGACGAGCTGGCATTGTCACAACACTCAGCACCATTGTCTCCTTGAACCCCCGATTCATCGGGCTACTTGGACGATGAACCTGACTCCAGCACTGCACAGCACCATAGTTCGCGAATTCCTTCTTCATCACCAGATGAAGCCACCTATCAAAGGCCCTTGGCATACAGGGATGATCCTCACAGCCAACAGGACCTCCTGAGGCGTGTGGCAGCAAACTTGAACAAAGACTTGGGCATTGTCCAGGAGTAGTCCAACCCCCTCTTTGACTTGGGGGAAGTTGCCACACCTGGAAAAATCTAAGTCCCTCTGCATGAAGGGGTCTATTCCATTGTTAAGGCACAGTGGCAAAACCCCTCCTTTATTTCTCCGGTGTCCAAGGTTGCAGACCAGAGATACCATGTCTCCATGGATAAATTCTCCTTCCTTTTTAACCACTCTACCCCTGGGTCTCTCGTGGTGGATGCAGTTAATCAGAGGGAGAGGCAAGGCCAACCTAGCCCTACTCCTAAGAACAAGGAGGCTAAGAAACTTGACCTCTTTGGTAGGAAGGTTTACTCCACCTTGGCCCTCCAGCTCCGCATAGCAAACCACCACGCCCTGATGGGAAGATATGCTTTCAACATCTGGGGCATGTTAGAGAGATTTCGGGATGTGATCCCTAGGGAATATGTTAGGGATTTCGAAACCTTGGTTGAGGAAGGGGTTCTAATTGCCCATGGCATGCTTATGGCGTCATGGGACACATCCAATACTGCCTCTCATAATGTGGCCTCTGCAGTGCCCATGCGCTGGGCTGCCTGGTTACAGAGCTCCAGCTTGTCTCAACAGATGCAGCAAACTATTCAGGACCCCCTTTTGAGGGTCCAACCCTGTTTGCTGAATCCACGGACTCTAAGCTGCACAGGATGAAGGACTCTAGGGCCACTTTAAAGTCCTTGGGCATGTAGGTGCCCCCAGAAGCTAGGCATCCATTCAGACCTCAGTTGCCTCAGTAGCAATCTCAGCAGCCCCAGCAACAGAACTATGCACAAGGGTCCCATCAAAGACCCTACCAACAGTCACAGCGCCCATATGGGGCTCTGGAGAAGGAAAGGAGCTGCTCGGGTAGGGGCTCAATGCCACAATCCTCAGCCCAAGCTTCCCCCCAAGGAAACAGCAGCTCCCAGTCAGCTGCCCAAAAACAGCATTTCTGACAATCAGCCAAAGGGCCCCTACCCCTCCACTCACCCCCTGCGGTTCCATGCTGGGTTGGCCTGCTTTCTGCCTCAATGGGCCAAAATCATCACCGACCATCGGATACTTTACACTATATCCAAAGGTTACTCAATCCAATTCAAAACTATACCCCGAGACAGGAACCCCCCCACTTGTCCGCGTCTTGGAAACCCAGAACTAGACCTTCTGTTACAAAATGAATGCAAAAAAACTGCTCTCCATAGGGGCCATAGAAAAAGTCCAAAGAGTCAGCGGGGAAAGGGGTTCTACTCCAGATACTTCTTAGTTCCCAAGCCAAATGGTGACCTGAGACCCATCCTGGACCTTAGGGCTCTAAACAAGCATCTAAGGAGAATAAAGTTCTGAATGGTGTCCCTTCTGCAGATCATCCCCACCCTAGATCTAGGGAATTGGTTTGTGGCCCTCGACCTAAAGGACGCTTACTTCCATATAGTGATAAGACCAAAACATAGAAAGTTCCTCAGGTTTGTAGTGGAGAGGGAGCACTTCCAGTCCACATCCCTCCCATTTGGGCTCACCTTAGAGCCCAGAGTGTTCGCAAAGTGTATAGTGGCAGTGACAGCTTATCTGAGAAGGCAGGGGGTAAAGATATATCCGTACCTCGACAATTGGCTAATAAAGGGGAAATCCAAGCACCAGGTCCACCACAATGTCACCTTGGTGAAAAGACTATGCAACCATCTGGGTCTTTGCATAAATCAAGAAAAGTCAAAACCAACTCCAACTTGCACAATAGAGTTCATTGGGGCCCTACTGGACTCCAGCAGGGGCAGAGCTTCTCTACCACATTCAAGGTTTCAAACCATATGTTCCATCATTCCGGAACTCCAGAGGACCTTAATCGCCACAGCCAAATGATGCCTACAGTTGTTGGGACACATGGCGGCTTCAACCTCAGTCATCAGAATGGCCAGGTTGAAAATGAGACCATTTCAGCTCTGTTTAGCCTTGGTCTTCCACCCCTAGAAGCACCCCTCAAACATGGTACTATCTGTTCTGCACAAGATTCTAGAAACTCTCAAAATATGGCAAGACCCTCTCTTTTCAAGGGATCCCTTTCCAGACCAGAACCCCCACAGTGACTCTGATAACAGATGCCTTGGACACTGGATGGGGGGCACATATCACAGGGGGTTTCTCAACCCACAGAACATGGAACCACAGGGACAGTTTGTGCCACATAAATGTAAAGGAGCTGTGAGCCATTCATCTAGTGTGAGATGTGTTTCTGGACCTGGTGAAGGGGAAGACAGTTCAAGTTCTTACCGACAACACAGCAGCCATGTTCTACACGAACCAACACGGGCGAGTCTGCTTGCCGGCTCTCTGTGCAGAGCCAACCAGTCTGTGGAAATTCACTCTGACACATGACTTCATTCCAATAGCAGCACACCTGCCGGGCATAGAAAACAGTGTGGCAGACACACTGAGCAGAATTTTTTGATCGCATCACGAATGGTTGCTGCACAAGGAGGTACTGTCCCGCTTAATAGACTGGTGGGGCCCAGCACAAATAGACCTGTGTGCTACTCACAAGAACAGGAAGTGTCAACTCTTCTGGTCAATCAGAGTTCAAGAGAAGGGCTCAGTCTCAGATGCATTCCTAATCTCATGGGGGGAGGAGGGGGCGCTAATGTACGCTTTCCTCCAATTCCTCTGATTTACAGGGTACTCCTGGAGATAAAAAGGGATGGCACAAACATGATCCTGATAGCTCCAAACTGGCCCAGATAGTACTGGCTCTCCGTTCTGAGGGACCTGTCAATAGATGCCCCAGTTCACCTTCTGCTCAGGGGGGACCCACTGACACAGAACTCAGGCATACTGCGACATCCAAACCTGAGATTGCTTCACCTGACTGCTTGGTGGCTGCATGGTTAAATGACTCTGAGAGGCTTTGATCTGACAGAGTTAGGGAAAACTGGTGGGTAGCAGAAAGCCCTCTACCAGGGCCACCAACTCAGCTAAGTGGAAGCTTTTCTCCCTTTGGGCCAGGAATAGGGGCTGGTGCCAGAGTCAGCCCCTACCCATTCGGTCCTGGACTATCTGTTAACGCTTAAGGATAAGGGCTTGTGGGTTTTCTCTCTATGGGTCCACCCAGCTGCGATATCAGCCCTTCACAGCAGTGAGGAAGGCTTCCCAGTCTTATCCCACCCAACCACATCATGGTTCCTGAAGTGTGTTGATAGAATATACCCACAACCTAGAGCTCCCACTCCTCAATGGGGCTTAAACCTGGTGCTCCAGCATCTAACAGAGCCCCCGTAGGAGCCCTTGGACGTTTGCACCTTCCTAGTCCTTTCATTGTGCCCAAATTGACAATGGTATATCAATATTTTATCTGTAGCTGCCTTCATGACCTGCAGGGTTCCCCTTCATCTGTACAGAATGCTTGAACCAAATCAGGAGAAGAAAGAAGAGTCAGGGTGACATCTTCAGTAAGATCTCACAAGCCAGTGCTGCATCAGTCTATGAGTACAGGCCCTTGAGGGAAAACATAATAGAGAGATGGGAGAAGGAAAGATTGGAGAGGAGAAAGGCCCAGAAGACCCAGCAGGAAAAGGAGACTGATACATCAGGTCATAATGGGGCATCTCAGGCAGCTAACACAGATGCTGCAGACTTGTGGGCTGACAAGTTCAATGATCCTGGGCTTGCCACGCCTCTCCAGTGCACAGGGAACTCCAGGATAGCATGTCCCTACATCCCCTTCAACATTCCACACAGCATCATGGAGCCACATCCCTACCCCTGCTACTGCATATCAGGGAACATCGTGACAGCCACAGCTTCACATACACTGACCTGTAAAAGCCAAAGCTGGTGTATGTGTAGCTAAAATGGACATGAAATTTCTTTCCCTTTCATCCATTTTGTTCTATTAATTTATTAAGTTTTTTATGTATTTGCTTTTAAATTGCATAGATTTCTCTTTTCACTGATTTTATTACAGAATAAAATTCTACCATTTGGGACATAATTCATCCTTATTAGTTCACAACATATGCTGCAGGGTGCCGAGCAGTTCTGAAAGCAACCAATTATTTGTTATTGTACAGGGTGGCACAACTCATAGGATCAGTGACAAATGGTGTAATAATCGGAAATGTACAGCAGGCACCGCAAAATTAATAGGTGCATTGACAGCGATATTTATAGATGTACAGTGAGCACCACGCAGTGCCTAAGAGGCCCCAAACAGGGACTTCTTGTTGAAGTGCATTTTCAAAGTTTCTCTGAGCCCTATAGGCCTCTGTTGAGCTCTTCCATTAGCCTATGTATTTGCTTGCTCAAATTCCGCAGACAGCCACACCACCTCTGCCCTTTTTCAGCCATTTTCCCCTCTTTGCTTCACAGATATTATGCAAGACACAGAAAAAAGTTGTAACATTGCGATGCTCTTTCCTCACTGAGAGCCAATCTTGAGAGTAAACAACACCATCATCCCGTCAGTCAGCCAAAAGGCATATTCAACTGCCATGTTGCAACTGCTGAGCATATAGTTGGATCTTTCCAGGGTGCTGTAAAAGTGGCCAGTGTATGGATACCAAAGCAAGGGGTAAGCTGGACTCACCAGGATCACTAGTGGTATTTCAACATTGCCAATGGTAAGCCACTCCTTGGAAAAGAAATACCCTGCCCATAGTTTTCTGAACATCCATGTGTTCTTAAAGATGCGAGCATCATGCACCTGTGTTGACCTTTCTATGAATGTACTGTGTCACTTCACCATCTATAGCTGCTCCATGAATCTCATGGACATCCTTGAATTGATTCTCCCTATGTTCCCCACCATCCTGTCTCCAAGAAATCATCATGTCCCTGCTGAAGACAGTTGACCCTTTGCTCCCAGCATAGACAGACAGGGTGGGTTGTCCAGATTTGTGGGATTTTGAAAAAAGGCATGAAAATTATGAGATACAAACAATATTGTGGATTGAAGAAGATGGCCCCTTGCTCCTAGTTACTTTTATGTGACTCATTTTACTTCTACTGTGCATCCCTAAAAGGCAATGCACTGAATGGTAGTAGGTTGCACACTGTGGTATCCACCCACGGTGCACACCCTCTGTTGTTGACACAAGCACTCCTGGTGAGTACATGCAGGCCTTGGAGCCTCAGAACTTCCACATGGAATATGCTGTTCTGAGCTGAGGCCAAAGAGTGACCTGGCTGGAAAGTGCAGCAACACTGGGCCCTGGGCCTGCTTGCTGCTGGAAACAAGCCAGGTTCAACCCCCTCCATGCACAGTCACTGTGGGCTGGGGGAGTGTAAGCCAGAGCTGGCCATCTCTTTTGTTGAGTGCCAGAGGCTCCCACTGCTGCCCTGATCCAGGGGGCAGTCACCTTGTGCTGGACCAGCAGGATCAGACTGGACCAAGACTAACTGCTTGACACCCATGCATAGGGCTGTGTGATCCTTGGGGAATTAGGTAGGAGGGCATGGAATCTCTGTCTCTCTCTCTCTCTGGGGCATCAGGACTGAATGGGGCAAGTCAAACACCAGGCTAGTTCAGTGGTGGGTTGGGTCAAAGACAGATAGGGGCATTGCTGGGGGAGCTGGATCCCACCAAGGCATAGGAGCAGGACTGGGATTCAGATCCAGTTTGGTGCTGGGTAAAACTGCAGGTTGGGGTGCAGGATCAGACTTGATGCTGCCCTACTCCCCTCTGCCTCTTCCCCAGATCACCTGACCTTGCTTTGGGCTGCATCAGAGCAGGGCTTGTCAAACGAGCTCTCTGTGGGATTGGACCTGAACTGAATGCAGGATTTCAGAAGGGGGCCAGATTTGGGGACTAGCCTGTGACCCCCTGCAACATTTGGGGAGGTTTTTATTTTGAGTTCCCGGCCACCAGATCTTGCCCTCCCCAGCTAAGACATGAGCGAGCCTGAGTGCTGGTGCCTGGGTGCTGGCTTGGTTCAGAGACCCAGCACTGTTAGAAGGCAGGCCAAGGTGCTGGAGGAGATATCAGCTCCTGGGGTAGTTTTGAGTCATTGCAGAAGGCTAATTCTAGCCCTGGGGCAACATAAATACAGCTTATGCTAATTGTGCTGCTCCCTGGTGTGCCTTTTATTACATCACAGAGGATCAAGATATTGCCCCTGTTCCATGGACCTGATTTGTGCTTGCTCTGGCATCTCTGAGAAGAGGGGACATCATGCGTGCATCCCACTGGTGAGTGCAGCTGCTGAAGTGGTGGGAGATGGGGAAGCCTAGATGCTGCTGAGGCTATAGCAAAGGGGCAGGGAGCAGAGCACTGTGGGTATTTAGGTGACACATGTGGGGTGCAGCCTCTTTTGCCTTTTGCGGGAGGCTAGGTGGCCTCTGATCTCTCTGCTTTAGCTCTGGTGCAGGGAGTAAAGCAGGAAACTGCATTTACAGCCAATGAACTGGAACTATCTCTACTGTCAGAAACAAAAGCCTCTCTAGGAGATGCCAGCTCAGATTCTCTGCTGTCTTTGCTGGGCAGCTCCAATCAGCCACCATGCCCTGGATATTCCACCCCAAAGAAAGCAAAGCGGATTAGCCTTCTATTAGCTGGAAGAAACCTCTTCCCCATCCCCTACTCCCAGGAACTGGTACCACTTTTTGCTCTCAGGAACCAAAGATGCTGGAAGTCACTAAGGGGATTTGCAACACACTGCAGCCTTCATGCTGCAAAATCCAGATCAGGCAAAGAATTGTCCCTGCTCTGAAATTGGGCTCGGTTCCCCAGCTTGGCAAATGGGAATGGCTGGGGAGCACAGTCGGTGTCAAACTGTGTCTCACAAGCTAGGAGGGTAGCCCAGGGAGTGAAACAACAAAAGGACCAACCTTGGGTGAAAAGTGGCATCTGTGCCCCACCCCATCTGTCCACAGCAGTTCCTGGGGGATGGGTGGATTACTGAATGTGACCCAGCCAGTCTTCAGGGAAGAGGTGAGTATCCCCCATAGATCTGAAGTACGTGGCCTGTGTTATGGGCAGCTGTTGCCTGGTCTGTGTGGCAGGGAGACCAGCTTGGAGGAGTGGGCCGCAAAGGGGTACAGGGAGAAGTGTTGGGATGGCACTGGAAGGGCCCTGCACAAAGGGCTAATGGACTGGGGAGAAGCAGCTACAGCATCATCCACCACTTCTGGATTCAGCCCCATGGTGGGGTTTGTCAGGCTCCATGCCCTGCTGGGGGAGCTGTCTGGATGGTGCTCTGAAATAAATAAGCTCCTCCCCTTGCACTTGGCTTGGTTGGTTTGACTGACATCTCTTCATACAAGCCTTCAGATGCCATCTTCCTTCTCCCAACCCAACAGGAGGACCTGTAGTGCAGGAAAACCCACCCTTCCCAAATCCCCACTGCATCATGTTCTCTGCACCACTCTGGGCCTTTCATAGGTGTAACTGGGGGCTCAGATGTGCCCTCAGCCACTTCAGTGTGAGTGCAGCTCTGCGCGTTTTGTGCTGATACCACGTGTTGGGCTCCGTGGCTGGTCGCTGAATGCGTAATTAGATTGGGAGCTCTCTGGGGCAGGGACTGATCATTACTCTGTGTTTGTGCCACATCCAGAAGCTGTGAGGACTCGTAGCCTATGAGCACAGCTTAGCTGCAAGAGTGGATGCAGCAGAGCTCCTGGAAGGATCAGGAGGAGGTCAGAGAGAGGCCTGAGGAAGGATCCAGCAACATCCTTATCAAAGATAAGATCAAGTTTGTTACTGACCAGGCGTGAGTGGAACAGGGAATGTTTACGTAGCTGCAGTCAGGGTATTTCTTTGTTTTTGGTTTGTTTTTGGATTTCTCTGTGCTGAGCACATGTATCCCCTCCCCCTCCCTTGTAACTATCTAAGTTAAATCCCAGAGAAGTAACTCTCTGTGTTTTTCATCTCTTTTTTTTTTAATTAAAGATTTTACCTCTTTAAAGTAAGCTCTGGTTTTGTATCCTGAAAGGCAAGAGGTTTTGTGTGCATGTGCCTCAGGCTGCACAGCCAGCTACTAAAGGGGATTCTGTCCCAGTTCCAGCTGATGCCCCAGATGGGGTTCAGTCACTTTCCTGAAAGAGGAATAAAAGAGATTGAGGGTACCTCACAGGAAGGAATTCCCAAGTGCATCTTCCTGGGTTTCAAGAAGTTTTTGCATTTGGGTGGTAGCAGCGGTACCATGCCAAGGCCAGGAATTGGTGGCCTTGGAGAGTTTTAAGACCAGGGTTTAAGGCCAGTGGGTTTTAAGTCCTGTTGTGGGCCCCCACCTTCTGCACTCAGAGTGTCAGAGTGGGGAAATAGCCTTGACAAGTGCCACACAATTGACCCTGCCACCCGATTGGCCAAGGAAGTCAGGAAGCCTGCTCTTAAATCCAACAGCAAGAGCTGATCTCTGGCTATTCTGTGCTTATGTCAGCTGCTGCCATCTCTCCTCTTCCTGTTCTGCTCCTAACCTTGCACCTGCCCTGCCCCACAGTGCCCTCCAGCTCTGCTTTCCTACTGTATTCCTGCCTCCAGCTCTGAACCCTGATGTCAGCTCTTGCTCTGACCACTAGGCATGACCACCCCATCATGGTTCATGCCAATGCCTTGCTCCGGGATGCAGTGTGGCAGGAATGAGGGGCACTGGCAGATCTGGAGACCAGGGGACATAAATGGAATAAGGGATCAGTCAGGCCTGTATGAAGGTGTTTGGCAGAGCAGAGGGTGGTGATGACAGGCCTTAGAAGTGTAACAGCAACTGGGAAAAGGAAACAGGTTCACAGTGACTCCAGGAGATGAGGGTTTGTAACATAATATTGAGCTGTGGAACTCTCTGTAGTAGGACATTATTGAGGCAAAGAGCAGCCAAGTTCTAGAAAGGGTTTGCTATACATGTGGCTCTCAGTCATGACAAAGGCTGAGATATAATTGCAAGGGCTCTCTACCCTAGACATTACACTCCCCCTTTACTTTGGCTGCCCGCTAATGTCTGAAATGCCTCCATAGTCATTTTCATCTGCAGTGCAATGGGTCCAGTTCAAAGGCTGCACAGATGCCTTGCTGTCAAGCTCCCACCACCACTAGAGAGCGAAGGCTCATTCCTGGCATGGCTGTTGGCATCTTGGTGGTCATTCCTGTCCATGAAGAAATGGGGGAGGCGAAGCAATGGTGGGCTGAGGGTGCAAGTGCAGCAAATCAGCACCCTGCACAGCAATGGCAGAGAATTCAAGGTCTTGCTGTGGAAAGCAGGAGCCAGTCCAAAAGGCATCTGGCACCAGAGTCCAGGTCCCCACGTCCAATGAGAGTCCCTGAACCTGCCCACTCGGAGTTCTCAGCCAGCAGTGTGGGCTGTGGGAGCAGTGCGGCACCTGGGCGCAGGCTGGGCTGGGCACCACCAGCACCCTTCTTCTGTAGCTCAGCACAATTGTGAGCTGTTCCACCATGGTGATCGTATGTTCTTGGTGTGACCCCTATGCCATCTAAAAGCTGCCACCACTGGGTCAGCACTGATGTGAGGGAGTCCCAGTATGGCTGGACAATGATATAAGTGCGGAAGGCATGGAGAAGGCCGGCATCTCCTCCCTACTTCAGGATGAGCTACAGAGCAAGTGGAGGCATAACGTATGCAGCTCTGGTCACCTTGTCGCTTTGAATCAGCCCTGAAAAGAAGGGCAAAGCTGCCATAGCAAACCAGTTTGCTGCAGAGTGGATGGATCCTGACAGCACCAGGGCTGCAGCACAGCAGGAAGAGTGGGATGGGGCAGTCAGGGTGGGGGAGGTGAGGGGAATAGTGCAAAGATGTCTCTTTGCATGAGCCAGGCTGAGTGGCAATGGGCAGTGACAGTGGCCCAGGGCACAGCTGTAGAGGACACAGTGAACAAGGGCACAGCCCTGCTCAGATCACAGCCACCCTCCTCACCCAGTCAGCTTCTCTCTTTTTCCCTGGCTTCTGTGTGTGCTCAGACTCTGCTTGGTGCCAGCCATTCCCCAGCACTGTTCCTACATCCCACACCTGCCTCCCATCCACCCATTGAACTGGAGGCACTCTGATTTACAGCCCGGGCAAGGAGGGAGAACTCCCCTACCTCACCTAGATCTAGGCCCTTCACATGCTTCTCCAGCCTTTAGACTGCAAATACCATCTCCTCCATTCGTTGCGCTGCTCTGTACCTAGACTGCTACCCATTAGACACAGTCCAGCCCCACTCATTCCTAGTGAGGGCATAAGATCTGAGTGCCCACTCCACTCCCTCCACTGCTCAACTGTGTTAATGTGCTGTCTAATTAGGGCCATCTGATTATATCAAGTCTCCTGCTCTCAGCCTAGGAACTCATTTACTCATGTCAGTGTCAATGTCGCCAGCAGGACAAATCCACCACAGATTGGAGCTTTCTTCACACCCCTTTCTAGCCTCCTTGGGCAGGGAGTTGAGCCCTCCTAGGTGGGCATGGGCCTGCTTAGTAACTCATAGGAATAGGAAAGAGTGACTGTGGACCAACTTAGGAGTCGGTCATCTGCATGGAGCCACAATGTCCACATAGCTATTTGTACCATGAGTCCATCAGCCCCAGCAAGGCGGCTCGCTGGCTCCAATGATGTAGACATGCATGCCTGATGGGAAAGTGGAACTGGTGGTTCAGTAGATGGTGCTCTTCCCTCTCCGGCTGCCCTATGCCTAAGCCTACTGTGGTGATGCTCTTCAGCTGGGGCATCACTCCAAAACCCCATCTCTCACCCTGACCTCCACTCCCTGTGAGCAGCAAAGATCCCAGGGCCTTTTTTTTTGCATATGTGTGTGCAAAAGCAGAGATGTTAATTCTAACAGCCCAGCCAGTTCCACTCCACAATATCCTGTTGAGAATACATCACTCCCTGCACAGTCATCCTGGCTGTGTCACTGTGCACTGTCAAACAGTAGCCACATCCCACTTCAGAGGCAGCTACAGTTCAGCGATGGGTTAAATTTTCCCTACATCTTGGCTACTGCATCACCAGGATCATTCCTTGACTGGGGTTACCAGCTCTCCTCTGTCCTTGTATTTAGTGGCTCTCACATGAATGAGATCCCCACCTATTGACTAGAAGCACTAGTGCTCCTGTATTCTTGGCTAGCTTTGCATCCGTGGATCCCAGAGGATGCCATGGAGAAGGTGCACACATTTCAACAGCAGAGACCACTGTCTGTCTTGCTGACTAGGGCTATGCCATTATTTTCTTGTGTTCTCCCTGTTGTCCAGCTCCACTGTGTAATATTTAGCCTGTGCTCACTGTGAGGCTGGGACAGTTCGTTCTTTGTTTATGCTGCACCTGACACAAAGGGGATCTAGTTGATTACTGGGCTTCTGGCTACAACCTCAGATAGAATAATAATCAAAGAACATGGTTCAACACTCTTCTTTAGAACAGAGGCTGGCTTGCTTAGGCCTATTTCCATGAGTGGTGAAAGTTAGGAGACCAGGCAAACTATTAGCCTCCTTCCTTCACAAGGGTCTTCAGAGGAACCCTAGGCATAAGGCAGTTTTTATTATCCTGTGACCAAGCTGGCTGGCTCTTTTAAGGGGTGAAGGGCCCAGCTCCACCAGTGACACAATTAGCTCACCTGTCCAGTGCCCAGGTGGGGCACATGAAGCACAGGTGACTGGGGTGACAGCTTTCTGGGCCAGTCAGGCAAATGGCATCATGGAGACTGGTTTTAAAAGACATTCTTGCCAGTCTGGGTGGAACTGGTGGAAGGTGTAAGTGGACAGGGAGAAGCCCAGCCCAGCACAGCTCAAAAGGAGGTTTGTGAAGTTCCCTTAAAGAGGGAAAGATCTGGCCCTACTGGGCTGCTGGAAACTGTGTGAAAGATTATATGCTAATGCCCCAGTCCCATTCAAATGCTTGTTTTGAATTCCTTGAACCATGGGGATTTAAAGAGTCCTGAGAAGGGGAAACTGTGGGTGGGTTGTTGCCTCCAGACTGCCTCCTTCCAGCCTGGGATGGCTCTGTGGCATTCTGCCTCGGTTTCCCCTTCTCAGGCCTCCTTAAACTTTACATACTCCATTGAATTCAACAACAGTGACAGTATCTCAGTCCTCTGTCAAGGGGAAGCTGGATGGGCTGGAGTTGGGGTGGCTTGGCTAAATCCCTGTACCGCTTCTGCCCATTAGGCACATGTGGAAAACAACCCCTCACTGGCTGAGATATTGATACCCAGATACGACATGGGGGGGAGCCATCAGCTCACTAAATTATCAGTGTGGGAGCAGCAAACGTGCCCTAGGGCCCAGGATGAAAACTGGAGGCCTCAAGCATGTGTATCAGGGTGTGCAGTGAGGGAGGAAATCTGTGTGGCTGGAGATCGTTGATTGTCAGGAGCTGAAAAACCATTATAGATAGCAATCCAACCCTGCTGTCAGTCCATACTGGGCCTGGAGCAGGACTGAGCCTCTTCAAACTGCCCTCTCCCCAGAGACCACAGGCTGGGAGGGTGCATTGTCTGGCCAGGCAGCCTGAAGAAGATTCCTCTTCATCTTTCCCCTCAAGCAGAAAATTGGTTGGGAAATCCTTGAGGGCTACCTAAGGTACCTGACCCAGAGCCAGTCACCCAGCCAGTCCATCTCTGCCACAGGTGTGGGACACAGCCACCAGGCCCACAGGAAGGACAGGGACAGGGACAGAGCCAGAGGAAAGCAAATCTCATCTCCTTCCCAACCCTTCACTGCTGCTGTTGCCATGGTAACTGGGACAGGAGCAGGAGATCCTATTAAAATGAATCCATTCAAGGCCCTCATTGTGTCAGACCAGGGCCAGGCCCAGACATGACAGGGCACTTTCCCAGGTGGCACAAACAAGCACCCGGGTGAGCACCCTCAGCAGGGAAACGACGGGTTGAATGGGCTCTGGAGACTGCGCCTTTCCTCTTAGCTTAGCAGGGAGCCCTTCAGAGATGGATTGACTCACAAGGCAGGCTCAGAAGTGGCTTTTGGGGTAGGCAAAGCAGGAAGCTGCCTAGTGGCCCAAGCATGAAGGGGCCGCATAGTGGTCGTCTGCTTCATCTAACCTACCACTCCTGGGGTGTAGGGGAGCAGGGGCCGCAAACAGCTGGGGCCAGATGCTGCACTGCACGCCCTCCCTGCCTCCTCTCTGCTCCACTGGAGGGATGGAGCAGTGCTCCCCTCCTACCCCAGCCGGCCGCGCCTCCCCAGGGGGCAGAAAGGGCCGGCATGGAGCTGTGGTGTGTGGAGGCGGGGCCCTTGTGTGGCCCGCTGCAAAGAATTTGGGCATCTTTGCCCCCAGCCACCCCAGGGCTGAACAGAGGCCACCTCACCCCCAGGCCCTGGATGGGGCCGGTTCAGCCCTGGGGTGGCCAGGGGTGAAGCTGCCTGAGCCCTTCAGAGCGGGCCACTCCAGGGCCCTACCCCCACATGGCAGCTCTGCGCCAGCCCTCTCTGCCCCCTGGCGAGGCACAGCCAGCTGGGGGTAGGCAGGGAGCACTTTTCCACCCTTCCAGCGGAGCAAAGAGAAGGGAGGGAGGGCGGTAAAGCCTCTGGCCCTGGTGGCTTGCAGTCCCTTCAGGAGCACTAGGGTCTGCCATGCTTTCCCTTGGACACAGGGCATTGGAAAGCCGGGGCTACAGAGGAAGGAACCAGAGGCAGGGAATTAGGAATGTGGGGGAGTGTGGTTAGGGCTACAGGGGGGACCAGGGCCAGAGTGAGGGCAGCAATGGGGGCTGAAGGGGGCCCCATGATGGCGCTTTGCCTAGGGCCCCCAATTGCCTAAGGCTGCCTCTAGGCAGGCTGAAGGATGGTTGCATTACCTGCCCCCTGCTATGCTCTGCCTGGGAAGAGAGGGTGTCTGGCTAAGATCTGCAAAGCTGCCATGGAGATTCAGCTGATCAGATTCAGAGGAATCAGGTTTCTCAAACCTTTGACAATCAGCCTTAATCTCCAGGGCTCTCAGCCCAGCACCCTTCTCCAGTTGCACATCCATGGTGACAGCAAACCAGAGCCTGATATAACCCTGAGCTCAGATCCCAGCTGTGAGCAAGATATTAGTGCTGGGCTGAAACTGAGACTGGGAGAGTGAGGTGATGCCATTTGTCATGCTCTGAAGTTTATAGTATGGGTGGTGGTTAACTTCCTACTTGCTAAAAGTCAAAGGGTGATAAATCACACAATAATGACAGGATCCCTGTGTTCCTAGACAGCCAGTGTCTCAGGAGAGAACAGTGGGACAGGCATGGCAGGCCAGCTAGCTATGAAGTAAGTATTCAGTCATTTAGGGGGAAAATATAGGTTTCCTGCAAGCACCATGTAAAGAGCCACACATGGCTGAGTGGAAGTCGCAGTCTGCTTTCCCTTTTTGCCCTGCTTCGGAGGGGTGAGCAGGGGCACCTGCATCCTCTGTGCCAGCCATACAGTTGATGCAGGGAAGATTTGTCAGCATCCTGGTGTAGTGGTAATGGCTGGCTTGTTGGGGGTGGAGCCAACACTTCCAGTCCCCTTCCTTCCCCCCAATCCCCATCAATTTGCATGGGGGCAGTGCCGCTGCCCCATGGCTTTCCCCTGCTGGCTGACCCCAGTATGGATAGCTGGCACAGGGCATTAAGGGAGCATCTTAGTGCACTAGTAGGCGGGATGGGCCGTGCCCTTTGAAAGCTGACAGCTGGGAGTGAGTTAATTGTCAGACACAAGCACCATTGCTCTCCCTTTATTGTGTCATGTGTCTGCAGGGCTTTCTCTCAGAGCAGGCCGGAAGGTGCCAAATTCTGAATGTTCAATGGCATTTTTTGCTGACAGAAGAGTCAAGGAGTAAATCAAGGTATTTTTTATTCACATGGTCCAGGTCCTTTTGCACACATTCACCCACCATTACCTCAGAACACTCAAATATTAATACCACCCTTCCATAAACAGCTGAGGTCAAATCAATGTGGTCTGCTAACCTTTACTGACTTAGAGAACCTCAGATACAGCCCTCTGATCAAGAACTGACTCTCAGACCAGAAATTCCTTTGAAAAAAATGAAACAATTATTAATTGTTAACATTAATATAATAAAACTTAAGAACTTAAAATATTTTACCTCAGTAATCAATCCCTGTCTAATACATTGGTCACAGTGAGCACAGCTCAAAATGACAGTTACACAGACCACCACCCAGCTGTGGCACACAGCACTAACCCTACTCTGAGGTAAATACAGTTCTAAACATTTAAAAACAGCTAAAACATTTAAACATTAACATTTCTTACAACTTATTCATACTCAAAGGAAACATAATTATCTAATCATTCAGCAGATGGTGATCAGGCATTTGCTGAATGAGTGAAGAGTAAACCCCCTCATATACACCCATATTCACTCAGTGTTATTTATAGGAAGACTCCAAGCACTCCCTTTTACTTAAAAAATCTCCAAAATCGCTCTGACACATCACTAAGAGTCCTTCTGCTCTGTCCAAACAAAGGATTGTCTTTCAGTTAAGAGAGTGTAAGACAGGGACTTCGTTAGTCTGATCACTCCAACTTCAGTTGCACCTATGCCTTACCGATGATTTCTCTTTCTTCCTTCTTAGCTTTTTTCTTTCACTCCATTCTCCTCCCTCTGTCTGCTTTCTGTGTTCCTTTTTTTGCCAGGTACTGTCACGGCTGCTGCTGTGGGTGTCTTCTCTCTCTCCAGGCTCTGTTGTGTCACTAGCTGTAAAGCCTGCTGAGGTCTCCTTGACCAGTCTTTGGCAACAGATATTGTGTTGGATGTTTTTGCCTTCCCATCCCTGTATCCTCCCCGGACATTTGTTCCTCACCAGTGCTCAGGCAGCCATCCCAATCTGCGGAAGTTTGCTTGGCCTGTCAGTTGGCTTTCCTCCGACAGAAAAGAGAGACAAAGGAAAGTGAGTCCTGCAGAGGACAGAGGAATATTTAGATCAAAAGGGCGTGGAAAGCGAGAGGCTGTTTAAAAAAGCTTTTCCTTCAAAACACCTGCTCTTTCCTATACTTAGCAGCTTTCCGGGGCATATAATACACCTCTGCTATGTGGTAATGAGTTTCACAGCACCTTCTGCTGAGAGAGACAGGCTGAACTAGCTGTTAGCTCTCCCTACTGCCATTACTCCTATCCTACTTTGTGTTTGTACAGCACCTAGCACAGTATAGACCTGGCCCATAACCGCTGTTCTAGGGTCTGACCCCAATACCCAGAATAATAGTAATTAATTAATCACAATTGCGCCTCCTGCTGGGAGAATGAGCTATGATTTCACCCACTGTCAGCCCTCCTGCACTGTTCCCTGCTAGACCTCCCACTGGGACAGGTGGGAACAATGGGGGTTGTATTTGTGGGACACAGGAATACACATTTAAAAAATGGTCTAATAACTGCTGGGTTCTTACTTTTCTTTGTCTGTTTTATAGCCATTAGGGCCAGGGCCATAATTATGGTGGGAAGAGTGGGGCTTTGCCCCAGGACTCACTGGAGCACTCCATTAAAGGGCACATTCTGTGCTGCTCACCCCAGGTGCCAACGATTGTAAGGGGCGAGTTCTGATCAGATCATGCCCCCAGCACCGTAAACAGTAGTTACAGCTCTGATTAGGGTTCATGTTTTAAACTTTTCTCCACCATCATGAGGGCTGGAAACATGCTTACTTTTCAAATGAAAGCTGAGCTTCCCTCTTAATCATATAATTGCAGGTTTTATGGATAGACCCAGGTATTGCACGACTGGAATTAAAACTGTGAGAGCGGGCCACGCTGACAGGGATGAAATTACAGTTACTGGCCCTCTTTGCTTCTTGTTGCTTTTTCCATGGCCTGTTTAGTCACTAAGATGGATCCTCTGCCTGGGGCGATGGCTTGTGCTTCTGGGTTTTTCAGTTGTCACTGATCAAGTGGGCACATGTCATGTCTGTCCATGCATAAACACTAGGGATGTCCTCAAGAAACAGAGCTATACTTTTCCCTCGTTATGCTGAGCTGTTTGCTGCTCTCTGTCTTGGATGGTATGGCTGTGGTAGCTGTTATTTGCTAGGTTGCCAGACACTTTTTAGCTGGAATCTTTTATTTTCTCCCACATGTGGGTAACTGTTTGGTGGTCTCATTGTTGTATTTCTTCAGCTCTAGCTTCCTGATTTATTGCTCTTTTGTAGCTAATTCAGCATCCATTGTACTTGGCTCAGAAACTTATTAAGTGTTGACATTGTGGTTATGGGACTTCTGCTTGTAAATCTCATGTATGGTGTCTAATGATAGACTTTGGAGATATGCTGATAAACTGCAATAATGCTAAATGTTCAACCCCTAAATCTGCCAGGGATTTTTTTATTAGTCAAGTTTGTTGCTACTTGTCCTTTTCTGCTAACCTGTTTAGTAAGCTTCCTAAACAGGGTGGGATGTTTGAACTGCTGTCTCAAAGAGAATTGCTGAAATGAGCCACTTGTGAATAGCGGGCCATTACCTGTTACTAGTTCCTTGGGAATCCCTTGTTGTTCAACTTGCAATTTACCATATGCTGTTACATTGTTACCCAAGGTGTCGTACAACCAGCGTGGTTAAAAATAGAGAATCTTTCCTGTTTAATTTAGATATTCTAGATTTGTGCCAACCTTGGGCCAAGGACAAGCAGGACTCTCAGTGATTTCAGTCATTCTTTTCCCATCTGTTTCCTGTATGTACTGTATCTCAAATTTCAGACTTGGCTACTTTATCTTCAATGACAATATTTGTGCCTGTGTTCTCAGCTCATGTTCTTACACTTTCTACACTCAGATGAGTACTCTGGAGTAAGTTTGGGATTAATGACCTAATCCTATGTCACATTCCAACATCATGACCTCTCTGAAGAATATTTTATTGTGCAGCAGTTTCATCTCTATTGTCCCAATCAGCTTCCATCCTTGGACGTGGTCAGAGAGCCATCTTTTAAGAATTATATTCAAGCTTTTATAGGGCTGAATCATTTGCTGTCTGAGATTGTCAGATTTTGTTTCAGAACTGGGTCATGCATGAGTCATGTTTACTTCAGATTCCTCTTCCTGACTTTCACTATTTGGGGGAAATTCTTGAAAGCATGTCAGCTATAAGAAGTACACTTAACAAGTATTTTTGAGGTATTCACTTCTGAAGTCTACGCAATGCTTTGCACAAGGAGTTCTGTGATAGAGCTTCCAACAGTTTCTGGCTCAACCAATTTCTGCTTGTAGACATGTTCATGAAAGCGCTTGCAACCAAAAAAAATGTTGCTCTTCTTCTTCAGTCTGTGGAATTTTAGTCAGTGCAGTAGAAATCCATGTGGCTGCACAGAAAGACTGCCACCAACCTGCACACTTGTACATCAGCTGAGATCTTAGAATCTTTGTTGACCTCAAAACATTTAAATTAAGACCTATTGCTTTAGCACATAGCAGAACTTTCATTTGTTGTTGATAAACGGCACTACAAATCACTAACAATTGTTTCTACTCCATCCAGAACTTGACAGGTTTTACCTAGGGAAGTGGTGATTTCTTCATCACTAACAGACCTGCTGCAGCTCAAACAGAAGTGCTGGACTTGATGCATGTAACAGTGTGAACTAGGAACTGTCATGTTGGGGGAAGGACCCCAAGCACCTGGCTCCAATTAACCACTCCTCTCTGAGGCTGCTGGGAGTAGATGGGATCTCTGGGGTCCATATAAGCCAGATTCAGCTCATTCCAGGGGGTCATGGAAGAGGAGATGCAGCAGCAGAGAAGACTGGGAAGCTGAAGGCATGCCAAAGGAAAACAGCTCTAGAAAGGGATAGGAGGAGAAGCAGGGGAAAAGGCACTGACTTTGGCAGGAGTTGGGTGCACCTCCCCAGCAAACTTTGCCATTGCCAGAGATAAGACAATTTAAGGGTAAATGATGCTAAACATTTTGGGTGGGGATGCCAATAAACTAAACACTAATCCATGCTTTCACATGTTCTCCTAGTTTAGGTGACCAGATAGCAAGTGTGAAAAATCTGGACAGGGTGGGTAGTAATAGTGAGCCTCTATATAAGAAAGCCATGAACATCAGTCATGGCTATATAAAATTTAGACATCAAGTCACCCTGTCCTCGATTCTCTGTGGCATCCTCCTTCATGCCCCTGTTGGTGGCACTCAGGTCATCCTGATCCCCGCAGGCAGTGGTGCAATTTGAAACTGTAGGACTTGGAGCTTAGGTGAAAGGTCAGGTCACATTAGTGATTACCTGCTGAATTCCCTGGGCCACCTGGGTACTTACCATTTCACAAGGCAGAAATCAGGGAGTGAGGTCATCTGGCTTGTGCTATATGGCAGAGCAGGTTATGGTCAGAACGGTCCCTTTTGGCTTTAACAATCTATGAGAGATCTGGGATGTGACCCCTTGCAGCATGTCAGCTGTTGAAGCAATCCTGCCAGCAGGGCCATAACTAGAGCGGGGCGAATGGGGCAAAGCCCTGGCGCCAAATTTTAAAGGTGCCAGACTGACCTCTACCTGGCCCCACAGAGGAATGTGCCTTTGCCAAAGGCATATTGCTCCCTGAGCCAGGCTGGGGCTGAGGGAGTTCATCTCCCACCCTGACCTGAGTCATGCTCGCTGGGGAAAGACACCCCCCACCTCGCCCTGGCCATGCTTGCCAGGCAGTGGGGAAAGACACCCCCCCACCCGGCCCAGGCCAAGCTTGCCGGGTGTCAGGGAAAAACAGACACACACACACACCCCTGGCCCTGGCAGCAATCGGCCAGTGGTGGGGAAGGCACCTGCCTGGCCAGGGGACTGGGGCCAAATTGGGCCCTGGGCTAGATCAGGCCACGAGGGGGGCCTTTGGGGCTGTTTGCCCCAGGTGCTAGACATCCTACGTACAGCTCTGCCTGCCAAGACCATTGCTTAGATGCCTATTCTCCACATGGGAAGCTGAAGTTGCAGGTTCACATCTTGTCTGTCTCATGAGAGCTGCCAAACCTTGAACTTGCATCCAGAACTGACAATACTCTTGCTTTTGAAATCTGTGCATCCCCTCCGTCCCGCCAAATCCCATGGGGAAGTGCTCATGTTGCCTGTCCTAATTCAGATCTTTACAAATCCATAATATGTTTGACTTTATTAGTGTCCATATTATTAACTTAGTCAGCTGATGTTTGCATAAGCTTATTAACACCTAATTTTATCCTTTGGTCAAGTATTTTTAACTGTATTTCTCAGCAGTCATGAGACTTTATGTGGGGCATGTATTTTTGACAGTGCCCTGGGATCTGTAGCAATGTACTGTATTATGTCTGGAATACCTCTTAGTCCATTAAGCCACTCACCAAATTCTTGATGAGTATTGTTTGCATCCTGACCTGAAAACCACTTATGCACCTCTTTGATCATCTGCATTTGCAGGTGATGCTTCAGCCCATGTATGTGCTTCCTGTTGCACCATTTCAAATCAGCAGTTCTGTGCTCATCCAGAGATGAGAAAATAGATCTGCCATATTGTCTCTTGTCCTTGCCACATAGGACAAACTGAATTTTTACTGAAACAGTGGGAAGTAACTGATCTTGGTCTATGTTTCATGTGGCTCCAGGATCTATTTTGTAACTCAGGTTTTGATCTTTTTTTTTTTTTTGCCAGTATTTAGTTTTTCACTGATGCTGTGTAGCAGAAAATGGGTAGATGGGGCTAAGAGTCTAATCCAGGGTTTCCCAACCAGTGTGCCATAGCACACAGGTGTGCTGTCAGGCCTGAGCAGGTGTGCTGCAAAATTTTTTGAAAACATACTGAAAGAGCTCTGGATTGGCTCACTGGCTCATGAATATTCATGAGTTCCTTTGGAAACTATATGGTGGTTTGCCTCAAATTAATTAAAGGTAGCAAGGTGTGCCAAGACAGAGGAAATATTGGGAACCACTGGTCTAATCTTTACTTCCTGACTCCAGGGGTTCCTTTCATAACTGAGTTTCCCCCAGCCACCGCTCCTGCATCAGTCCTTACAGCATCTCACGTTGGGAGAGTCTGGGTTTGTCTACAAGGACAGTGTAGTTCACACTGACTCAAGCTAGTGTGCTCATTGAAAACGGCTGCATGTATACACACCACAAGCTTCTCATATGCTGCAAACCCTGTACTCTGCTTTTCAAAGTGAAGTATGGTCACTGCAGATTGAATTAGTGCAGTCTACTGTTCATAAGCACAGTGCCCTTGTGTGCTACATTGGTAATCCTCCAGCTGCCACCCCAAACTATTTCCCTGGCCTCCATGGCTCACCTATCTCTTTACCTGTCTGCCCCCCATCCAGGACTAGCCCTAGAGCAAATGGTACTCAGGCGAGGAGTGTCTTTTGCACTCTCACCTCTATTTATTAAACTTCTGAATATCTTATTTGAATTGCATTTGTAGCCTATTTCACTACTTTGATGCACAATTTGCATGAATGATTGATCCTCGTCATATAAGATGATAAACTTGCATTCTTAAATTGACGTTATCATCGACACCTGAACATTCCCAGCAGAAGGGAGCCACAACTCCCTTCTAGCCAAGGACCCACGGCTTCCTGGCAGAAGAGAGCCCTGACTCCCTTCTGCCAGGAACCAAATCCCAGCAAAAAGGGAGCCACGGCTCCCTTCTTGCCAAGAAGTCACAGTCTGGGGAGAAGGGAGCCACAGCTCCCTTGCCCCTGGAAGCCGCACCTCCCTTGTCCCCACCCTAAGTCAACTTAGAGTATTAAGTCAACCTAGGGCGTCCACACTGGTTTTAGGTCGACTTAAATTGACTTAGCCATTAAGTCGATCTGACCATGGGTAGTTATTAAGTCGACTTAAGGATGCCCTTAAGTCAACTTAATGAAAGTCTGGTGTGGACATGGAGTAATTTAGGTCAACTTAAGCATCCTTAAGTCAACCTAAATTGCAAGTATAGACATACCCTATGAGTCTATGACAGACTCAAGCAGTGTCAGTGAGCAACCATGGATAGGGTCCTGGTAGATGTCTCTGGCATCTCATTAAATATGTCCTTTATTAGTCACTACTTACACTCTTCAAGTCTTAAAACAGAACTAGTGTCATGCTTGCACAACAAAACAATTTCACAGCTGGGCTCTCATGTCACTTAAATTCATGCTTATATCTCACTGGCTGACTGGAAATGCTCTATCTGACAAAGGTCTAGGAAGTTAAAGGAAAATTTAGTTCTCAGAAAGTCTGGAAGGGTCCAGAAAATTCTACAAAGGTCCAGAGTATTTGAAGAGATTAATGAAAATGATGAAAAAGCTGAAATATTTTACTTCAAACGTTCTATTTTCCCTTTTGTAACTAACAACAAAAACAGCCTCCTCCAAGTCTGCCACCCCTCAAGCCTGGCACCCCAGGCAGTCACCTGCATCACCAACCTCTCAGTCTGGCCCTGCCTCCACTGTGTAAAGCCTGCCAATGGGTCAGAATCTGCCCTGTAGCCCATATGGCTAGCTTTTTCTTTGTTATATTCACTGCTTTCCACTGTACTCAGCAGTAATATAAGGAACCTACTGGCCTGTATTCTTGAAAGATGTTAGCTTGAGCATGTTAGCATCAGTGAAACCTATGAACTCTGAACAGATGAACAGCCCAACAGAAAACCCCAAGTATTGGGAGCTGAAAATAAAGTGTTTAACGGGAATTTCTGACCATGGGAACATTACTCAGCCTCAAAAGTGTCACAGCAATGAATTGATGTATATGCTGATAAGTTAGGGTTATTGATAAATTAACCTATAGAAGTACACTCCAACATTAGTAAGATGAAGAAATACATGTACATAGATGTAGCCATTGGGAGGTGCCAGAATGATGTCTTCTGGTGAGAAGGAGGAAGGCAATGATAATAGGGAAGATGGCTAACATTTCAAGTTGTTCTGCTGGGGATGAAGTGAGTATATGGATGTGCAAATATACATTCTGTGTTATTTCTAGCTACCCTACTGAGCTGGGGTGTTTGTACCTGTGCTAAATGTATTTATGAATGATTTGTAAATACAGAAGAGTTCCTATAGTGTGAGTTTGGCAGCTGTGCATGCTGGATTTTCCAACTCTATAATAATTTGAACTATACAGGGCCTGATCTTGGGACCAGAACCTGTCAACCCTCAAACTGATAATAGTGAATTAAGTAAGCTATATATAACCTACAGATAGAGATGCAGCCCTTTCACTCCTGTTCCCAAGTACAGCAGCACTACAGCGATATTACTCCATATTTTGTGCAGTTGCATGTAGACAAGCAGAGATCACTGATCTCCTTACAATCTGGGGAGAAGCAAAAGTACAGGAAGCTCTTGTTAGCAACCACTGCTGTAAGAAACTGTTCTTAGCCATCACCAAGCAGACTGCCTGGAAGGGTCCCAGCTGGGACACTGAGCATTGCCGTGTAAAGAGCATAGCAACAGGAGAGGTAGAAGAAAACTAAGGAGGCTAGAAACAAGTCCAGTGGCAGGCATTTGATGTTGCCATTTTCTGAAGAGCTGAAGAGGGGATTTTGCCAGCATGCCACAGAAGAATCTGACACTCTTGTGGATGCTGCCATCACTGCGCAGGGCCGTAACTACAGCGGGGCAAAAGGGGCAAGGCCCCAGGTGAAGTATTTTACAGGCGCCAAAATCATGTTCACACAGATCAGTCCTGGCAGCAAAGAAGTGGAACATACTGTGCTCTGTTTCTCTCCAGGCAGGAGCTTGTGCTAGCCTGACAGGTTAGGTATTCCCCTGGCAGGATCCAGCTTATCTTAGTGATTTGCACATCTTGGCCACTCTCAACTTTCTTATAGCCCCTGGTATTCTGTAAGCCCCCTAAGGGGCATGCAAATCACTAAGGCTATGTCTACACATAACCCGTTATTTCAAAATAACTTATTTTGAAATAACTTATTTCGAAATAAGAACGTTATTTCAAAATAACTGGAATCGAAATAATGACAAATCCAGGCGAAATAAGGGGAAAAGCTGGAAGCGAAATAGCATGTCCACACAGTGGACTTGCTATTTCACTTGAGTGTAAGGGCACCATAGGAGGTGTGGCAACATGACCGCCTCCCTCGGCCATGTCGACGGCCATGTTGGTAGCCAATCCTATAAAAGCTGGCCCTGACCTCACTTCCCTGTCCATTCTGGCTAGCAGGACTCTGCAAGCAACAGGGATGGACGCTGCCCAGCTGCCTAGCCTGCGCCGTGTGGCCACTAGGCCCACTGCGCGCCTGCAGAGCGTGTTCCTGTTGGGGGACACTCTGCTTGGGGACTCCAATGCTGCTCAGGGTGTGCCCCAGGCTGCCAGCACCCTGGGCCTCAGGGCTGCCCTTGTTCCCCTGCCCATCTGTGCCTTGCCAGGTCTGAGCCCAGGAGACCAGCACGTATTGGTGGGAGTGGGTAGCGCTCCAAACCTGGAACGATGACCAGTGGAGGCGCAATTTCCGAATGACCAGGGCCAGCTTTGACCACCTGGTAACAGAACTGACCCCACTGCTACACCGCAGGGACACTGCCATGCGTCTGGCTATCCCCGTGAACAAAAGAGTGGCCATTGCCGTGTGGAAGATGGCCACCCCAGAGTCCTGCAGGTCTGTGGCACACCTCTTTGGGGTTGGCAGGGCCACCATCAGCATCATCCTGATCCAGGTCACCAGGGCCATTGAGAGGATCCTGCTCCAGCGCCTCATCACACAGGGGGAGCTGCAGGACACCA
Organism: Podocnemis expansa; assembly: GCA_007922195.1. NCBI lineage: Eukaryota > Metazoa > Chordata > Testudines > Podocnemididae > Podocnemis > Podocnemis expansa. The sequence continues at coordinate 26,375,074 of ML682016.1, forward strand.
TGGATGGCATGGCAACCCTAGGATTCCCGAACTGCATGGGGATCCTGGATGCCACGCACATACCGAGCAGCAGAGTACCGCAATAGGAAGGACTACCACTCTATCATTGTGCAGGCCCTTGTGGACCACCGGGGACTCTTCCAGAACTGCTATGTGGGTTGGCCAGGGAG
>ML682016.1:26375643-26389367 GCA_007922195.1 Podocnemis expansa
AATGACTTATTTCGAAATAAAACCTTGCGTGTAGACATAGCCCAGGTGATTGAGCGGGCCTTTGGATGTCTTAAGGCCCGCTGGAGGGCCCTTCTTACCCCCTCCACCTTGGAGAGGAGACAGCAACGGAGGTCATCAGCACATGCGTGGCCCTGCATAGTTATTGCGAACTGCGGGGCGAGCCCATTGCAGCTGTCTGGGAGGCCGAGGCCCAGGCCCAGCGCATCGGGGGCCAATATGAGCAGCCCACACCTGTGTCCCCATGCGAGCAGGCCTCCAGAAGGGCCATCACCATGCGGGAGGCGCTCACGGACAGCTTTGCCACTGAGGAGGACCTCTAAAGGCCAGGCCTGCCCCACCACACACCACCCTCGTACCACAGCCAGTCCCTACCCATCCACCCACACTGTGCAGCACAACCAATAAAGCACGACATATGCACCAATAACATGTGTTAACATATTTATTTTAACAGACCGGGGGGCTGGGGGAAGGAAGGGCTGGAGAGGGTTAGGAGATGGGGCTGGGATAGGGGTCACTGGGGGTCAGGGCTGCAACTGAGAGATGGGGGTCACTGGGAGGAGGGTCTGGCACGGCCCTGCCCAGGACCACCCCCGGTGTAGGGTCGCCGTGGAGGGGCACACTGCGGTGGTGCTCCGCCAGCTGCCGGTGGGCCGGTGTTATCGGCGAGGCGGCACAGACTGGTGGCCACATCCTCCATGGCTGTGCCAAGCCGGTCCATGGCCGCAGCCTGGTGCTCCATGGCCACGGCCTGGCGTTCAAACACAGCCACCAGGTGGTCATCGGTGGTGGCCCCCTGGCAGAGCAGATGGAGAGCGGCATCTTGCTGTGCAGCCTGCTGTCGCCGCCAGGCCTGGGCAGATGCCTTAGCCCGCTCCCCCAAGTCCTCCAGGCTGGCGAGGACTTCACCCCGCGTCCGGGGGCCCCTCCTCCTCCTCCATCTCAGTCTGGGGCTGCTGGGTGGGCTACCGGTGGCATGAACTGCTGGAAAGAAGCATCAAACAGGGTTGGAGCCTGCTGCCTGCTGGCCCTGCCTGTGTGCAGCTCGTCTGCAGCACACAGCTCCGCCCTCGCTGTCAGCAGGAATCCAGACCTGGGTCCTGTGGGACATTGCCCCAGAGGGACACAGGGCCTAGTGGTGCCCACAATGTGAGCTAGACTCACCCAAAAGAGTTGCTCTGGGGAGTCTCCGAAGGCCACTTCCCAATGGTCTGCTCTGCATGCTGTGCACCCTGCCCAGGATGCAGCTGCATCTGTTACACCCATCCAGGGTTACCCCAACCCTGGCACGCAGGGGCCTGTCACCCTGGTGCTACATGTCTCCCAGGTACCCGTGCCCATGGGAGGGCCTCTGCCCCCTGCCCCAGCCCTGTGCCCTGCTTCTCCCTGTGCTGGATGCCCTCGCTGCCTGTGACCTGAGCAGACCTAGCCCTGCCTGCTTGTATGGGGCATGGAGACTCACCAACAGGGGCTCCGGATGTCCGCTGGGTTGTCCTGTTGTCAGTCTCAGAGTCCCCCGGGGTTGTTGTCGTGGCAGGCTGCTCCTCCTCCTCCTCATTGGCACTGCCCTGGGTAAGGGGAATCAGCTCCGGGGTCCCTGCTTCAGCCTCTGGTGGTGGTGGCTGGTCTGCAGGCTCCCTGACGTCCAAGGAGACCTCAGGACTGTTGTCCGGTCCCTCTGGGGCTGAGGAGGTGCTGGGGTGGTGCCCAGTGTTCACAGCCCGGGCTGGTAGGCCACTGGGCTCAGCCCCCAGGAAGGCATGCAGCTCCTCATAGAAGGGACAGGTAGTAGCAGTGCTACCTGCCCCCTGGAGCTCATGTGCCTCCCTGGTGCGGGCACGGGCCTGCCTCAGGGCCTTGATTTTGGAGCACACCTGTTCGGTGCTGTGCGCCTGGCCCTGAGCGGACAACTCCGCCGTGATGTCTGCATATGCTGCCCAGTTCTGGTGGCTAGCCCGGAACTGGGTGAGGATGTCCTGCGTGCTCCAGATGGTGAGGAGCAGGTGGACCTCCTCATTGGTCCAGATGGACCCACGCCGTCTGCCGTCAACAGCTCCTGCCCCACGTGCTGACATGCCTGCAGAGGCCTCTCAGCACGCTGTGGAGCAGAGCACTTCCTTCTTCCTGTGGGTGCTGTGCACCCTGGGAAAGTCAAAAACGCGTTATTTCAAAATAACAGTTATTTCGAAATAACACATCCAAACGGTGTTATTTTGAAACAACCGTTTTGAAGTAACGGCTATTTCTAAACAATCGGGGTTTAACCTGTTTCAAAACGGTGGTTCTTATTTCGAAAGGATGGGATCCATCCTTTTGAAATAAGCAAATGTCATGTAGACCTAATTTCTTTTATTTCAAAATAACCAATGTTATTTCAAAATAAAAAGTACTGTGTAGACATAACCTAAGATAAGTTGTTGCGGTCAGAGTCTGCTCTCAGCTCAGCCCTCCCCCCCCACACACTTGCTTTCCCCCAGGCTTACTGAGACACAGAGTAGCTCCTCTGTCTGTTCCAGCAGAAGAGAGGAGGGCAATTTGAATCCCCTTCCAGGCAGGCAGCCTCTGCACATGGCATGGAGCTCACTCAGCTGTGCTTCCCTGCCCACCAGCACGCCTATAAGTACAGGGCACCAGGGCTCAGGGGAGGGAAAGGAAGCTAGGGGTGAGGTGGGTGGCAGGCCACCCAGGGGGCCCCAAGGCCCAGTGTGGTGCCCCAAATAGGGTTACCAGATACCAAACATGGAAAGGAGGACAGTGAAAAAGGAGGACATTGGAGGACACATGGAGAAAATGTAGTATTAATGTAATATTCTTCCGGTTTTTAGGGGGCCCTGGAATGCTTCCCCCTAAAACTAGGATGTTCTGGGGCATTCCAGTGTACTTTAACCCCTGTAAGTAAAAACCCAGACAAAATCATGTTTTTTAAAATGCCTGCTGGATGGAATATGTGAAGGTAAAAAGGAGAACATGTCCTCCTTTTGCCTGATGTCTGGTAACCCTAGCCCCAGAGGACAAATCAGGGCCAGGGGAAGGGGGGAGGGGCTGGCAGAGACACAGTTTGGGGTGAGAATCTGAGCAATACTAGGGGGTGAATGAGTGAGTGAGAAAGCCAGATGGGACAATAGCTGTCCAGCTATGGTGGTGTGGGCCACAGGGTTGGGAAGCTGGTGGCTTTGGGGCAGTAGGAGGTGGTGGAAACCGGTGGTTTGGGGGAAATGAGGGGTGGACAGTTTTGTGCTGGGCTGGTGGGGATGGCTAGGAGGGCCTAAGTGGGGCAATAGACATTCAGGGTGGTTTTGAGCCAGGTAGGGCACTGAGTTGTGGGGTGGTTTAGGGGGCAATAGCAGGGGGCTGTTGTGGGCCACATGAGGCAACAGCAGAGGGAGAAGAAGTAACTCCAGGCTCCCTGTAATAGCTGGGAGAAGAGGCTGGTAGTGGGTTTCTGAAGGGGGGGGGGGCGGGGAGCTGGACCTGCTTTGGTTGTGTGAAGCTCTCTGGAAGAGGCTGGGCTACAGGTTGCTGGCTGTACCACAGATGGGCTGGAAGGGTGAGAAGCAAGTGCCAGACTCCCTACAGTGGGTCTCTGGAGTGTATGAAATAACTCAGGTTTCCAGAAGAACTTTCATAAGAATAATAAAAAAAAATTGTTTAAAAAAATTAACCTGTTCATAAAAATAAATACTGTGCAATATAAGCCCTCCTGGAACATGATGCTATGGGAAAAGAGACAGGGCTGGCGGAAGATGCTATGGGGGGGGGAGGATGAGGAGGGCAAGTGTGGTGGGAGTGTGTGTGTGTAGGAGATGAATGATGGGTTGCTGGTGGATGGGGTGGTTGGAGAAGTGAGTGATGGATGGAGAAATGGGATGGAGCCATGGCAGCTGGTACCTGGGGGAGACATGGAAGGATGGCATGGCTGGCTATAAAGTCACAGTCACTTATAAAGAGTCTTTCAAAAGGCATCAATTTCTTGAAGTGACTAATCTTCGTCTGTGGCTGGCCTATGGATTTGAGCAATGGGGACAGATCCTGCCATTGATAACTAGCAGTGCAGATCCTTCTGTTCTTGCTACCAACAGGCCCTGGCAACTAATGCTCAGAGCCTGCTATAATCCAAAGGGGTAGCCTTGTTAGTTTAGTTCAGTAAAAACAAACAAACAAGGAGTCCTGTGGCACTTAAAGACTAATTTATTTTTTGCATGAGGTTTCATGGGAGAAAATTCCACTTTGTAGAATCCTTCCTTCTAATCCACTACCCAGTTTCCTTAGACACCAAGAGTCTTGTGTATGTGCATGCAGGTAGGAGGCTGATGTTAACAAAACTCGATGGTTTTATGCCAGGTCTTTTCTCTGCTATGTTATGTTTCACATAAGAATAGAGAAATGCTTTGTTAGATGAATCTGCAGCTAGTCTCCTGCAGTGGTGAGGCAGGATGCTTTAAAAGCTTTCATGACAAGACTGCTTAACATACACATTACTGTAGCTGTCCTATTTTAGGGGAACTGACTGGCTGCAAAGAGGGGTAATGAGTTACTGAACCTTTCACTTGCAGCTAGTTCAAATCCAGCTCAGAATAATAGATTATGAAAGTGCTGTGATTAAAGATTATGAAAGTGCTGTGTGGTGCTGGTATGTGAAAAGAATTGTTAGTCTTAATCCACTTCCAGACTTTTTCACCACCATGACATAAATTAAGACCCGAGAGAGCAGTGGATGAATGGACGGTGGAGACTAAACTACTAAAGTTTGAGATCAAAAGGGGTAGCTGTTGCAGAGAAACAGATTTATTTATTGCATGAGCTTTTGTCCGACACACTGAAAATGAAGCATCTGAAAAAATGAGATTTGCTTCCCAAAAAGCTCATGCAATAAATAAATCTGTTCTTCTTTAAAAGTGCCACAGGACTCTGTTTCTCTAAAGTTTGAGAGTTTGCATATCTGTGTTTTACTGCAAGCAATAAATGCAGTTTTGTGTTTTTGTCTCAAATTGTTTCTGCTTATGCATTGTGTTCAATTACATATCATATTACTGTGTTGCATTGTGTTCAATTCTATATCACATTTTATTTAATTATCACATTGTTAATCACAATACTTAATGTTATGCAGTGTTTGGTAGTTTGTGACAATAATTAATATAGACATAAATGCAATATAAAATTATAAATATTTTTATGGAGTGATAACCAATGCATATGGTACTGAGAAGTGGTTGCAAATGGCTACCTGCGCTGGGGCCTGCACATGCATAAAGGGGGCCTGGACAATACAGAAAGGCAGCCCAGAGATTAGGTGGCTTCAGGGTCCCATCAAATTATACCTTAACCACTGTATATGCTCCCTTCCTTTGCCACCACCCCAGAACAGGCCCACTGATGGGGGGGGAAGGCCCAGAAGTTGGGGAGGGGCACCGGTAGGGAGGCCCCCAGTGGCCCCAGGGGACAGATCTGGCTCTGTGCTGATGGTCAGTAGTGACTGGGGATGGATACTGGCTCCACACCACCATCTGGCAGCAGTGCAGAATTGGGCCCTGGGTCAGGGCGGGGACCCTTTGGAGCTGCTTGCCCCAGGTGACAAAAAGTCTAGTTATAGCCCTGTCACCAAGCGAGGCCCCCAGGAGCACCACACTTCAGAGGAGGAGGACAGTGAAAAGCTCTACCTGAACAGCCAGGATCTCTCTGGCAACCCTGCAGGAAGCCAACTAGGTTCATGGCCCAGGACACGGGGATGAGGCTGTCGAGGGGGCTTGGCATGGAAATATGTATCATTTATTTATTATCGTGCATTACAACAGTGGTAACTTCCCATTTGCTGCCATTCTAGGCAAATGCAAGCAGCCTTTCTGAGTTTCCAGCCCGTGCCTCCCCCCTTCACTTGCCTGATACTGTCCCCTTTTGTTTACCTGTTGCCAGCAACCTTGTACCATTCTCTATGGCACCCCAGTGGAAGAGACCAGCAGGAGAGGCTGTGCTTCCCCTTCCTGAGAGCACTTCTGTACCTCACCCCATGTCATCTGCTGATGGAGGCTGTGGCATGAGGGCATGTGAAGTAATTTGCTATCCCTGGCGCCTTCCACAGTGGTTCAATAGTATAGTGTCTCCCTGCAGCAGCAGAGGAGAGTAAAGCCAGGAGAAATGAGATGCTAGGCAACAGCCCTTCACTGAACCCAGAGAGATGCTCCATACTGTGAGAAGCGGCTCTTGAGGAAATAGCATCTGACACTGCCTGCTCTACAGAGATCCCCATCAAAAAACAGCCATAGTCAAGGACAGCTAAGCACACCCGTCTGGAGACAGAAGCAGAAATGCAGCTAGCATCTGGCCTGCTGGGAAGGCTGGGAGGGAATTTTAATTGGAGCCCCAACTTCTCACAGCCTCCTAGCAGCTGTGCCAGTGCCCTTCTTCTGTGAGCGGGTGGAAACAGTCTCTGGAAACCAACGTTCTCTGTGGGTGGACAGCAGGGCAAGGAGAGGGGAGGCAGCAGAAAGCTAAAATAGATCACACATGCCTATTTCCTGAATGTCCAAGCACATCCACAGCTACCAAGCCTGCAATCCCACAGGACCATTGTGCAGCCCACAATGGCCTGGAGAGAGGACCAAGGGTAGCTACTCCCCCGAGAAGCAGTCAGCATCCACGGGCAGCCACTAAAAGCCTCCCAAAGACATAATATCTTCCCTAGCCACTGAACCCAGGCTAACTCAAGAATGAGCTGATGATGGAGGTTTCCAGGCACATGGACCAAGTGGAAGATGAGTTCCACAGGGCAAGCCCCTCTGCAAAAGGAGAAGGCCCTTAACTCAGCCCTTCAGCATTTTAACGCAGAGTTCTCCTTCAAGCGCTGCTCACATCATTTAGTTACAGGTGTCTACGTGCCACAGCACACGATAGCTCAGAAAGTCTTCGGCATTAGCCTGTCAGGTCAGGGTGCACGACCAATGCCCCCTCCATGCCACGACCGCGGCTATATAGGTGACTGTGACCCAGACTCTCCCAGTTCCTTTTTCCACCATCAGCATCAGTTTTGGATCAGTGTGAACTTGCGAAACGCAAGTGCCTGTCTTCATGTGAAATTCAAGATGCCTGGTTTCAAACCATGCTTAGGGAGCTGCAAGGCTTTCCCAATGGACAACCCACATGAAAAATGTCTTGCTTGCCTGGGTGAGTCCCACCTCACAGCAGAGTGCCCCATTTGCCGGTCCTTCAAGCAGAGGGCTCGGTTGGAAAGGGAGCACCGCCTCCTCTTGATCTCAGGGAGTGGAGACACCACCCCCGAAACCAGCTGAGCCACGAGTGCTCCACCAGAACCCCGATTGGTCCAGGCTCAGGACACCCGCCATCGATCATCGGTACCAGGCTTGAAATCTCGACCTGCAACAGTACCGCCCCAGCACTGAGTCCGTTGGTCACTGGATAGACTCTCAGATACCCCGAGAAGGGTACCAGCACAGGCAACCCTGACAGCCCACCATGGGCACCCAAACCCAATCCCAGTGCAGAAGATGAAGAAAAGGTCTAAAACGGCGCTGTCCTCATCGGCACCGCAGGATCCGGTACCGCCTCTCATGTTACTGACATCCAGCCCAGCACTGATGTCCAGCCCGGTACCGCCAGTCCCGGCACCGCCAGCCCTGGTACCGCCAGCCCCAGTACCAGATCTGGTACCACCAACTGAGGAATCAATGCCAATAGTGGTACCAGCTTGCAGCTCTACTCTATCTTCTGACCTGGTACCAGCAACCAGACCGACACCAGGCCCAAGCACGGCACCTCCCAGCCTCCTCCAGTACCACAGTCTGGTACAGAGGGGCAAGAAACTCTTCTCCATTGCTCCTCAGAAGAGCTCTCAGTACCAGGCTCCCGGACATCAGGAGGAGGGTCTTCCAGATTGTCCTTCAAGGACCGCTTCCTCCCTCCACAGGAGGAGCACCCCAGGAAAAGACTCCATAAGAGATCCATATCTCTGAGTTCAAGGAGGTCAAACAGATCACAGCTACAGGGAAAGATCTCCACCACCCCCCCATGGTAACTCCTCTAACGAGGGCACCTCATAATAAGTGGACCCTCGACTGGCTGAACACAGCAACCAATGATGCCTCCTCTCGTTACACCCGGTCACTACTGCCAGAGTCCTCGGATTTTTCCAATGACAAACCTGACCCCAACTCTACACAACATAGTAGATCACAGGCTCAGTCCTCCTCTTCACCTGACGAGCACCTAATTGACATGTCCGCTGATCACGAGGGAGATCCCCGCGTCAAGCAGGACCTCCTCCGCCATATGGCGGCAAACCTAAAATTGAAATTGGGAGTAATCCAGGAAGAGGACAACTCCCTCTTTGATGCATGCCATAAAGCCCCCCAGAAAGGGTAGCAAATCCCTCGCAGTCAGGAGCATTCCATATTGTCCAGGAACCCTGGCAAAACACCTTCCTTGATTCTGCCAGTGTCCACAGCTGCAGATAAGAAACACTATGTCTCCCCAGAGGGGTTTTCCTTCTTGTTTCATCACCCCACCCCAGGATCCCTGATCGCTGATGCCATAAATCAAAGGGAGAGACAGGCCCAACCGAGTTCTACACCCAAGAACAAAGAGGCAAAGAAGCTCGATCTACTGGGGGGGGAAGTTTACTCCTCTGCTGCCCTCCAGCTCCATATTTCCAACCATTCAGTCCTAATGACGCATTACATCTTCAACCTGTGGGAGGCCATGTGGAATTTCCACATGGCCATCTCTGAGGACCACCTGAGAGACTTTGAGGCTATGCTTGAGGAAGGAGAGAGGGCATCTAGAGATGCCCTAGCGGCAACCTGGAATGCAGTGGACACGGCTGCCTGCACTGTGGCCTCCTCAGTAGTCATGCACTGGTTGGCCTGGCTCCAAGGCTCAAGCCTATCCACGCAAAGGCAGCAAATTATTCAGGACGTCCCCCTCAAAGGTCCTGACCTTTTTGCTCCATCCACAGACACAAAGCTACACGGTATGAAGGACTCGAGGGCCACGCTTCGATCCCTGGGGATATACACTCCACAACCCATCAGGCACTCAACAAGGCCACCCCAACAGCTCCAGCAGCAGTTGCAGCAGCTAAAGCAGCAACTTCAACTGCAGAGCCAGTTCCCGAGATCCCTCCAGTTTCCCCAGTGCCATCTTGGGGATCTGGACAAGGACAAGACCCACTCAAGTAAAGGAGAAAAGCTCAGCGCCTCCCAGTCGGGAAGGCGCGGGCAGGGGTCTGCCTGTTCATCCAGCCGCAAACAGTGTTTTTGATGGTCCTCTCAAGGGCAGCCACCAGGGCCCCTGTTCACCCCCCACCGCCTCCGCCACTTTGCCCCCCAGTGGACCCACATGACTTCCGACTAGTGGGTTTGCAACATGGTGGTGCGAGGATACCGTATCCAGTTCCTCTCAATCCCTCGGGACAGAAAACCGCCCCCTCGTGCAACTTCAGAGAACCAGGAACTGTCAACTGACTTGAGGCTGAATGCCAAAAACTCCTCTCTCAGGGCCATAGAAAAGGTCCTGAGACAAAAGCAGAGCAAAGGGTTCTACTCCCGCTATTTCTTGGTCCCCAAACCCAACGGGGACCTACAGCCCATCCTAGACCACAGAGCACTAAACAAATACATAAAGAGAATAAAGTTCTGCATAGTTTCCCTGTCCTAGATCATCCCCTCCCTGTCCCCAGGAGACTGGTTCGCAGCCCTCGACCTAAAGGACTCTTACTTTCACATAGCCATCCAACCCCACCACAGGCGATTCCTCAGGTCTGTGGTGGTGCAAAATCACTACCAATTCACCACCCTCCCCTTCAGGCTTTCACTAGCTCCCAGGGTGTTCACAAAATGCGTAGCACCGGTCGCAGCGTTTCTATGCAGGAGGCACGTAAGAATCTACTCCCACCTGGATGATTGGCTCATAGTGGGCAAGTCAAGTCGACAGGTGCAAAACCACATCAACCTGGTGGTGAAACTCTGCAAGTTCCTTGGCTTCCGCATAAACACAAAGTGGTCCCAGCTCAGCACCACTCAGGACATAGAGTTCATCAGAGCATGGTTAAATGCTTGACAGGGCACGGCGTCCTTGCCCCTGTCAAGATTTCGGTCCATTTGCATCATCACTGAACTGGAAGCGCCAGGTGTAACCACAGTTCGCTGGTGCGTGCTGCTTCTGGGACACATGGCGGCAGCCACTTCTGTAATCTGAACAGCGTGCCTGAGGATGAGGCCTTTCCAGCTCTGGTTTGCCACGATGTTCCAGCCATGGGGAGACCATCTGGACAAGGCACTCTTGGTTCCCCAGTAGGCCCTGGAGTCCCTCCAAATCTGGAGGGAACCCCACTTCACGATTGCGGGCATCCCATTCAGGTAGCCCAAGCCCTCAGTGACCCTGATAACAGATGTTTCGGACTCCAGTTGGGGGGCCCACCTGTCTGGGGGCCTCTCCACACAGGGTGTTTGAAGCCCCAAGGACAAACTCCTCCACATAAATGTGAAGGAGTTCCGGGCCATCAGATTGGCCTGCATGACCTTTCTTGACAAAATCCGCAACAGAATGGTCCAGGTCCTCACAGAGGATACAACAGCCGTGTTTTCTACCAACCGGCAAGAGGGGGGTTCGCTCCTCAACTCTATGCGAGGAAGCGTGCAAGCTTTGGCAACTAGTGATAGATCATCACTTTACGCTGATTGCCTCCCACCTCCCTGGGGTGGACAACGGCCTAGCGGACTCACTCAGCAGAAAACCCCTAGCGAATCATGAGTGGTCCCCCCACCACAAGGTGTTCTCCCTACTGATAAACAGATGGGGACCCCCGCAGGTGGATCTGTTTGCCATGGAACAAAACCACAAATGCCCTCAACTTTGTTCCCTCCGGGGCTGGGAGGAGGGCTCTCTCAGCAACACCTTCCTCCTCAGTTGGTCAGGGGCCCTGATGTACACCCTCCCACCATTTCCCCTGATCCACAGAGTGCTACTGAAGGTCCTGACAGACGGAGCACACATCATTCTGATAGCTCTGGACTGGCCCAGACAGCAGCAGTTCCCACTCCTGCAGGACATGTCCGTAAGGACCCCGCTCAGCAGATCTCCTAACACAGGACTCGGGGAGCCTCCAGCACCTGAACCCAGGTCTTCTACATTTGACGGCCTGGATGATCTCTGGCTCAGTGAGCAAGAGATGTGCTGCTCTGATAGGGTTAAAAAGGTCATGGTTGGTCGCAGAAAACCCTCCACCAGGTCCACCTACATTGTGAAGTGGAAAAGCTTGTCCACTTGGTGTCATGGCAAAGAAACAGACCCTGTCTCCGCTCCATTCCATACAACTCTGAACTCTCTCTTAGACCTAAGAGAAAAGGGCCTATCCCTGTCCTCACTAAGAGTCCATTTAGTGGCAATTTTAGCCTTCCAACAAAGGGTTGATGGTGTTCCAGTTTTTTCACACCCCATATCTCACAGGTTCCTGAAGGGGGTGGAAAAGCTTTTTCCCCGCCCTCGTAAGCCCACCCCTCAGTGGGATCTGAACATTGTGCTACAGGCTTTGACAGAGCCGCCCTATGAACCCCTGGATTCAGCTACTCTGCTAGTGTTATCCTGGAAGGTGGCTTTCCTGGTAGCAATCACCTCAGCCAGAAGGGGAGTTGTGAGACCTTTCCTCTGAGCCACCATATATGACATTTTTTCCAGATAAGGCAGTCCTCTGCTGCCATCCTTCCTTCCTGCCCAACATGGCCACTCCCTTCCACATGAATCAAGAAATTTGCCTGCCAGTTTTCTATCCCGACCCCCAGGTTACAGAAAACCAGAGATGGTGGCACACCTTAGATGTGAGGAGAGCACTCCTAATTTATATTGAGCGCACATGTCCTTTCTGCAAGACCTTCCAGCTGTTCATGGTGGTCGCCAAATGTATGAGAGGCTCCCCAGTGTCCTCTCAATGCATCTCCAAATGGATTGTGAACTGCATCAAAGACTGCTACAGAAGGTCAAATACGCCTCTCCCAGAGACTGTGACAGCCCACTCTACCAGAGCTCAGGCGTCTTCCATGGCCTTCCTCTGCGAGGTCCCGATCCAACAGATCTGCAGGGCCGCTACATGGTTGTTGATACATACCTTCATGACGCACTATGCCATTGCCCAACAGGCTAGAGACGATGCCGCTTTGGGCAGAGCTGTACTCAGTGTGGGTAGACTAACTATTCCCACCATCCTTGGGTACGGCTAGCAGTCACCTGTAACTGAATGATGTGAGCAGTGCTCGAAGGAGAACAGTTGGTTACTCACCAGTAACCGTCCTTCTTTGAGATAGGCTGCTCACATACATTCAGGTCCCTCCCACCGTCCCTGCTAACGGAGTTGGCAAAGGTATATGGGACTGGGAGGGTCAGGGTCACTGTCACCAATATAGCTGCAGTTGCAGCGTGGAGGGGGCGTTGGCCGTGCACCCTGACCTGACAAGCTTATGCTGAAGACTTTCTGAGCTACCGTGCACTGCAGCATGTAGACACCTGTACCTGAATGTATGTGAGCAGCCCATCTCGAAGAAGGACGGTTACTGGTGAGTAACCAACCAATTCTCTGGTCAAGTAGCAAGTACCCAGACATGTAGGTCAAAGGGTAGTAGGAAGCCAGGCCCCATGCAGGCTCAGGGGTGCTAATACAACACCTCAAAGGGAATGAGGAGTCACCCTGCCCTGTGAAGCCAGCCCAAGAATTCATTCTGCTGCTGACAGAGCAACACAGACAGCTCTAGATCTGGGAGTAATGGCCATAGTCATGCAAAGTGCAGATGGGAAAAAAAACTACATTTGGTCACTAGTGCCACATGGAGGGACAGTAGGGAGATCCAGTCAAACCAATCAATACCTCCCCACCTTACCCAGAGATGGCCTTGAGGGGATTCCAGCAGGGGCAGAGCCCAACCAGCCATCACCTAGGGGAGGAACTAAAGAAAAGAAGTCCCTGAATGAAAGGGAGCAAGTTCCCCAGGCACAGAAGCAGCTAACTTGACCCAGATCAGAGATACCAAGCCCCAATGCCTGCTGAAAGGGGGCAGGTTTGGGGTTAGAGGAGTTACAAAGCCCCAGGGCTTATTCAGACTGTGGGATACACTCCACAGTATGGGGCACATCCACCTCATTCTGGAGCTGTCTACCCTGCCCCAGCAATGCCCTGTAGAAGGGATTGAGAAGGTGGGTAGCAGTGGCTGGTTAAGGGCTGTCAGATTAGCAATGGCCTCTTCATCACACCTGGGTCCTGACCAACATGACCTTTGAGGCACAAGGCAGAGTGCAGGGCTCTTGGGACTTGTCAGCAGAGCAGAAAGCTGGCCAACAAAAGACATTACCCTGGCTGGGATGCTCTAGGTTATCTAATCCCATCCAGCTGGGCTCTGAAGATTCAAAGTGATTGGAGCCAAGGACAGCAGCAGCTGTGACAGGTCTGGCCCTGAGGTTGCCAGGGAAATGTCAGCCAAGCTGCTACTCCTGTGGCACAATGTCTGTTCCCACTCAGCTGGGGCTGCTGTCCCTTCACCTGCTCCTTCTCTGAGGCCCTGAATTTTGTTGGAGTTGGCAGCCAGGGAGCAACATGTGCTACAGCAGATGTAAACAGTTCAGGGAGCATTGTCCTTACCCTGGGCTGGTACCTGGGACTATAGAATCATAGAATCATAGAATCATAGGGTTGGAAGGGACCCCAC
>ML682016.1:26399367-26411901 GCA_007922195.1 Podocnemis expansa
TCTCACTGTCCTACAGAAGAGATTACATATAATTTTTCTTACAGTACACATACCACAAGTCCTCAGGTTAGGGGATAAACAATGCTAGGTATCAGATGGGGTTTTTGGTTTCAGGGTACACAACCCTGCAGGTAACGTCATCTAGGAGAAGAGGAGAGGAGGAGTGGTAACTCCACTGTGTCCCAGCCCAGGGCCCTGACAGTGGCCGAGGATTCAGCCACAGGGTCAGCAGGGCTCTGGCCACAACACACTGACCCCTGTATGGGGCTGACGCCAGGGTGCCTGTGATACAATTCCCCTGAGCCACTTCCTTCCCCCTCTCCCAGTAGTACCTGCCCAGGTTCTTCAGCAGAGTCCTCAGGGTAGTAGCTGAGGGGCATGGAGCAGAAGCCCTCCATTTCAGCCTGGGGAGGTGGGTCAGGCAGCTCCGTTTGGACCTCCATCTCATCCAGCGGGGGTAATTCAGGGAGCTCCACATGGTCCTTTGCAAGGGGTAGCTCTTCCAGGTCCTGGCCCGTAGGGAGTTTTTCTTCCTCCGCTGCAAGTGGCAATTCCTCTAAGTCACAGCAAGGTGGCGTTGGAGGTGGGTCCCAGAAGCCCAGGGCTCCAGGGGAAAACAGGGATCCTTGGCTCCAGCAGCGTCCCCAGCTTGCCATCCCCAAAAGGAGTTGGCTCTTCCTCAGAGGCCCCTGCCATGGGAGGCCTGAGCCAAACATCTAGGTACCTGGCTGGAGGCCCCTTCCTCAGCCAGAGGGCTGGCTGGGACTGAAGAGCTGGGAGATAGCATCCTTCCTCCCCAGCAGCCAGGGCTGAACTGAGCCGCTTGGCCTAGGTTTTATCCTTCCTGTCCCGCCCCCTGACTTCCCACCTAATGGACAGGCATCTCCAGGCCTCACCCGCCAGCTGTCCATCTCAGGAAGCAGTCATGCCGCCTCTTTTCCTTTTGGGGGCGGCCATGTTTCCCTTTTACAACTTGCTGTTGTAATCACTCCTGGGTCTGCCTTCTCTTGTCTAACCTGCCCCAGTCCGCTACGTACCTGCTTCTCTGCTTGGCTCTTGGTTCCTGAACACAGCTCTGTTTTCTGGTCCCTGACTCTAGCTTCTGCCACTAGGTCTGGCTGCCCACAACTCGTCCATGACTTACATACCGGGGAATTGTGAGCAGGTGTAGATATGTTATTTCACCTCTGTATTGGCACTGGTGTGACTGCTGCTGGCATCCTGGGTCCAGGTGTGGCATCCACAGTTCAAAAGGGATGTTGACAAATTTGAGAGGGTTCAAAGAAGAGTCATAAGAATGATTTAAGGATTAGAAAACCTGCCTGAGAGTGATGGACTCAAGGCACTCAACCTGTTTATTTTAACAAAGAGATGGTGATTGATCAGTCTGTAAGTACCTACACAGAGAACAAAAATATGATGATAGCAGGCTCTTCAATCCAGGAAATAAAGTTGTAATATGATCCAATAGCTGGAGACTGAAGGCAGACAAATTCAGACTGGAAATAAAGCATACATTTTTTAACAGTGAAGATAATTAACCCCTGGAACAATTTATCCAGGGTTGTGACAGTCTCCATCACTGGCTATTTTACAGTGAAAACCAGATGCTTTTTGACAGATATGCTGAAGTTCTAACAGGAATTAATCTGAGCTGTGCCACACATCTCAGACTAGATGCCACTGGGGTCTCTTCTGGCCTGAAATCCATGAATCTGTGAGACAGAGAGGAGAGGAGATCAGGTCAGGAGGAAAATAATACTCATGGTTTGGGGCAGGAGTGAGAGTAGGAACCTGAGTTTCCCACCCCATGAGATGTTCAGGATTTAGCCAAAGCTGTTGGAGGGGGCAATATCCACAGGACCCACTCACCAGCCTGGCCTGGCATATTCAGACATCTTTTAGGGTCAGGAGAGTGAAGGTCCAACAGTGTTCTGGTGGATCCTGGGCTTCCAAGTGATGGTTGAGATGGCAAAGTCTCTCTTCCCAGCTTTCCCTAGCCTTCCATCTTGATTTCCCCAAAAGTCTGTTTAAGGACCCCCAAAAGGGGTGATGGAGCACAAGAGTGTCGCTGCCGCAGGGAAGGACCCGAGGCATGGGCCCAGGCCCCACCTGTGGCTGCAGGCCATGCCCCTGGCCCCAACTCTGTGGGCAAACCCAATCCAGCTTTGGGCGCCTGCCTCCTCCAGCCTGGCCTTGGATCCCCAGCCAGAGGCAGGGCTGGAAGAGACTGATGCCGCCACAGGCAGCCCAGCCTGAATTCCTGGCCAGGGACAGGGCCAGTAGTGGCAGCTGCTGCCGCGGGCAGCCCTGCCTAGGACGGGGCTGGGAGCAGCAGGTACCGCCACGGGCAGCCCGGCCCCAGATCTCCAGCTGGAGACAGGGCAGGGAGAGGCAAGGGCTGTACTGGGAACTTGGGGCACTGGCGCTGGGACTTGGGGCACGATCCCTGTGTGCCAGGCACCAGCGATGGCACCGGTGGAACACATGACTAAGGAGGAGAGGCTGAGGGGACTAGGCTTGCTTAGTCTGCAGAAGAGAAGAGTGAGTGGTGGATCTGATACCAGCTTTTAACTACCTGAAGAGGGTTCCAGGGAGGATAAAGCTAGGCTGTTCTCAGTGGTGGCAGATGATAGAGCTAGTAGCAATGATCTCAAGTTGCAATGGCAGAGGTTTACATTAGATAATAGGAAAACCTTTTTCACTAGGCGGGTGGTGAAGCACTGGAATGGGTTAGCTGGGGAGGTGGTGGAATCTCCATCTTTGAGGTTTTTAATGCCTGACTTGACAAAAGCCTAGCTAGGGTGATGTAGCTGGGGTTGGTGCCACTTTGAGCAGGGAGCTGGGCTAGATACCTCACGAAGTCCCTCCCAATCTTCCTCTTCTATGATTCTGTAAGTAAAACAGTCGTTGCCTTCATTATTTGGACCACCACTGAGGCCTCAACAAGAGCAGCAAAAAAGCCCTCAGTTAAACAAATGACTGACTCCTCAGCTGGAGTGTCTGGCAAAGCTCTGCTGAGGACCTAGCCCAAAGTGTTCTAACGATAGGTATGTCTACACTTAGAATTTACTCTGAAGTGATCCTCATCAATTCAAATTAAATTAAGTGCATGGCCACTCCTCCTTAGTCTGAATTGATGAAAGCTGACTTCAAAGTGGTGAAACCTCCTTTCACTTTGACGTTGCGGGCAATTTGAACCCGTTAGTTTGAATTGACACAGCATAGCCATGTCAATTCAAATTAACAGTTCAATTGACTGCGTTTTGCCCTACTCCTTCCCATGGTGCACGGCACCAGGAAGGGGACGTGCTCACAGGCACAGCGCCCCACCCACCCCTGCTGACATCCCCTGCATCCTGACATACCCTGCAGTGGTAGGGGAGTGGGGATGGCAGCGGCCAGTGCCAGCACCCAGGGCAGTTGCAGTTAGGCCATCTGGGGCTATGAGGAGATCCTCTGTCTCCTGGCTATCTGGGGGCAATCCACCAGAACCAGGCCATTTATGCAGAGACGGCTGAGGCCCTCTTTACCTAGGGCCACCCCCTGGACCTTGGAGGAGGTCTGGATCAAGATTAAGTCCCTCCAGCAGGACTATGCCTGGGTCCGGGAAGCCAGGCAGCTCCAGAGACCAGAGCAAGGAGGTGCATGTCCCTACTTCGCTGAGATGCACGATTTCCTTGGTGAGGAACCATCCAGCCTGCCCGCCAGCACAGTGGACAGCACCAAGGTGCCGACTGCAACTACCCCAGAGGAGGGGGAAATTGCCAGCGTTGATGTCACCAGCCCAGCAGCAGGGCCACCATCCGCCTGCCCCCCAGCCAGCTACCCTGACCTCTTTGCCACTACCGAGGAGGCACCCACCACCCCAGAAGTGCAGGAGGATGAGGGACCCACCACAGAGGAGGACCCCAGTAAGGGTACATCCTGCAGGACGATGCCAAGACCTGTGAGTAAATTTTCCCTCCGTCCGCCATGCGGGCATGGCTGCACCTGCCTGTGGTACAGGCAGGGCGTGGGGACAGGCAGGGTCACGGCCACTGGGGGGGAGGGGAGCACTGAGGCCATCCAACTGGGTGGACTGGAGGAGAGCTGTGGGGCATTATGGAAGCAGAGTCAAGCAGCGTGGTGCCTGTGAGCGGGTGGCTGGGGGGAACCCAAAGTGCCAATGTAGAGGTTAAACCTCGTGCAGCCCTGACCCCTGGCACATGGCATCTGGCGACACCTGGGAGCTGCGTCAGGCTCAGTGTTTTCCATCGCTGCGAGCGCCACAATAGATCCGGCCCAAATGGCATGGCTGCACGCACCTTGAGAGCCCCCTTTTCACAGGACAGGGAGCGGGAGGCATGGGGATGGTCAGGACTCAGGTGCTTGCTACCATTAGGCTGCACAGAGCGGCAGCAACATAGCCCCATGAGAGTAACCCTGTTCTCTGTCCCTTCCTCCACCAGCTCATGCTGTGGACCAACACCGTGCTGTGGGGACCTCGCCACGCACCACCAGGTGGAGGATGGCATGCCATACCCGCAACAACCTCCTCCAAGAACTGATAGAGCTGAGCCAGGAGCCAGGGAGAGCATGCGGTCCTGGCAGGGGCAGGTGTGGGCAACCAGGCATCTGACCTGCATCTCCTTGAGAGGCTTGTGGAGCTAGAGGAGCAGCGTACCATTGCACAGGAGCACCAGACCCAGGCCCTCACAGCCATTGCTGTGGTCCTCTAGGGCACTGGGTCTGTCATAGGTTGCCTGGCAGACCACTTTGCTGGCCCTGCTGCCCCCAAACCCACCTGACACGACCCCCGCGTTCCCTGGCCACAGCATCCCTGCACCAGGGTCAAGTGCGGCGAGGACCACCAGAAATGCCATGACGGCACCAGGACTGCCCCCCTTCCTGACCTCAGAATTCACCCATCTCCCCAATTCTCCCCCAAGTCCCCTGTTCTCCCCCAAGTCCCCTGTTCTCTGAGGCCCCCACCCTCTCCCCTTCCCTGCCCTCAGGTCTGTCCCATTCCCTTTTAAATAAAGCTTTCCAAACAATTATTTCATTTCTGTTGTTTATTGGTTTGGGAATGGGGGTGTTGGGGAGTGCATGTGGGGAAAGAAGGAGGCATGTGTGGGGTGGGGCTGGTGAGGGTGTCTGCTGGCATGCCTGGGTGCTCAGGGCTCCTCCCTGAGGAACATGTCCTACACCACCTCCAGGATGGTGTGGGCTCTTCACTGCACCTGCTGTGTCTGCTGCCTGGCTGCTGGAAACGTGTGGTGAGTTGTTCAACCTCAGCCTCCCAGATGGGGGAGGGGACTCTGTCACCCCACAGTTCACAGAGATTATGCAGGGCGACAGAGATGCTGATGATCTCTGGGATGGTCTTCTGCACAAGGTGGAGGTGCGTTAGAAGACAATACCATCTGGCTTTGAGCCTCCCAAAGGCACACTCTACCACCTGGTGACAGCTGTTCAGTCTCCTGTTAAAAACCTCCCTGCTCATATCTGTGTGGCCTGCATTCAGCTTCATAAGCTATGGGAGTAGAGGGTAGGCAGCATACCCTACCAGAAGAAGGGGCACTTGGACATCCTCAACAGTCATGTCATGTGGCGGGAGGAAGGTGCCCACCTGCATTCTCCTGTAGAGGCCAGAGTTCCTCAGCACGCAGGCATTGTGCACCTTCCCCGGTCAGCTAACATAGATGGTTGTGAAGAGACCCTGGTAAGCGACAAGGGCCTGCAGAAACACAGAGTAGTAGCCCTTGCAGTTCCAGTACTCCGTGGCTCTGTGTGTCAGGGCTCAGAGGGGGATATGAGTTGCGTCGAGGATGCCCATGTAGTTGGGGAATCCGAGGGCATGAAGTCCATCCAGGGTCTCCTGCAGGTTGCCGGGATTAACCAGGCGGGCTAGCAGGACCTCATTAATTGCCCTGCTGACCTGCAGGAGGGCAGCCCACACAGTGGCCTTCCCAATCCCATACTGGTGTGTGACTGACCAGTATGTGTCTGGAGTTGCCATCTTCCAGAGGGTGACGGCCACTCTTTTGTCCACAGGAAGGGTGGTCTGAGATGGGTGTCCATTCGCTGCAGCTGTGGGGTGAGCTCGTGGACCAGCTGTAGGAACAGTTACTTCCTCATCCAGAAGTTCTTCTGCCACTGGTCATCATCCCAGGTGATCAGGATGATGCACTGCCACCAGTTGCCGCTAGTGTCACATGCCCAGAAGCGATGGGACGCGGAGGGCAGCAGGGTGGCCGCAGCAGTAGGCAGGGCCAATGTGGTAGCGGTGCTGGTGCCTGCCTCTGTGCTGCCAGGGTCCAAGAATTCTGTGCTCAAGGCAGCCAGAGCACTGGTCAGGGTTGCACAGGTGCTGGGCACCTCAGCGGCGAGCTGGGTTCGATCCATGACCTGCTCGCTCTGCCTCTTGCCAGCCACAATGGGCAAGGGGCTGAGGCAACTTCCTGCTTATATAGGATTGCTCAGGGCCATAACTATGGCGGGGCCGACAGGGCAAAGCCCTGGGTGGCCCAAAGCGGCTCAATAGAGCCACACTATTAAAGGGGCGGCTTTGTGGCGCTGGCTCTAAGTGCCGCTAATGGGAAGGGGCATGTTCCAATCGGAAAGTGCCTTGGGCAGCAAAATGCTGCGTTATGGCTCTGGAATTGCTTGTGGCAGTGGCCCTTTTAGGGGGCCATCTTGCCACACTTCCCATGTGCCCTTCCTCCAATTCAAACTTGCAAGTCCTGTCCATGGACATGCTAGTTTGAATTGGATTTTCTAGTGTGGCCATGTTAATTCAAATTGACTGATTTCAAATTAATCATTATTAGTTCGAATTGATTAATTTGAACTCAGTCAATTCGAATTAACATTCTAAGTGTAGACATAGCCAATACGAATAAAATCAGGTGCTATTGCAGGTAACAAAGTGTGAAACCATGCTGCTGTAGGGACTGCATGGCCCCATAGGGAAGATAATGCGCTGCCAGCTGTTTCACTGACCAGTTCTGTGACCTTGACCTTCTCACTTCAGCTGGGATTCTCAAAGGAAACCTAAGGGAGGGAGGTACCTAATTCCCCTTGACTTTCCAGAAGAGTTGAGTGCCTAACTGCCCTCTGTGCCTGAGAAAATCTCCCCTTGTGTTCCCTCCTGCCCTTAAGGCCTTGTCTATTTAGACTGTAAACTTCAAAGTGCAGGAACTGTGTCTTGCTGGATGTTCATATAGTACCTAGTAGTACAATGGGACCTCAGTTTGTCTGAGCCCTCTAGCTGCCATAGGAATAGTAGTATTAATTCTGGGTGTGGTCGTCCACAAAGTCTCCCAGCGTGAACAAGCAGGGCCATCCCTAGGCAGGTGCCGGGCCCTGAGAGAATCGCCCTGGGGGGGGGGCAGGGCCAGCCCCTGCGCCTGCCATCCCATGCTGGGGTCCAGGTGAGCCAGCCAAAAGGGCTGCCCAGTTCCGCGCTACTGGTCTGCTCTCCCCCCCTGGCCATGCACGCTGCATTTGGCTCTGTGCCAGAGCAGCCGGGATGGGGTGGGAGGCAGCACAGCAGGGGCAGGGGGTAGCCATACAGGCCCTGCACTGTCTTCTTCCCCCCCCCCCCCCCCCCCCCCCCCCCCCCCGAAAGCAGTGCACATGGCTGGGGGGGGGGGGGGGGAGGTCAGACTGGCAGCACTGAACTGGGTGACCACTTTTGGCTGGCTCACCTGGTCGCCAGCATGGGACGGCCGGCACAGGGATCTGCCCCTCCCCGGGGCCAGCCACCCCTCTTGCCCTACTCTAAGGATGGCCCTGGGAGCAAGACCTGAATTTCTAAAGAGAGCCCACTTTCCCAAACAGTTCAGTCTTTCTCCCTTCATCATGAAAAAGCAAACAAAATGCTCAAAGCCATGAGTGCAGGATGTGTTTAAGGAGACATCCTCTGCTTCCTCAGTAAAGTAGTTTAAGGGCCTTGTTGTTTATTGCATCCTAACCAAGTTGCAGACACACACCATTCTGTCTGCAGTGGAGCGGAGGAGATGCCCTTCAAGAAGGGCAGCTGGAGGGCACTTCTCACTGGCCTGCACCCCTGCAAAGAGCTAGGCAGCAGTAACTCTCAGCTGCCACAGACAGTCTGACACAAGCATGGGCAGAGTATGGTCCAGAGCCAGCTGGGGAAGAGCTGGATGATTGTTATGCAGAGTCCAAAGGACACGGCTATCCCTTGGCTAAAACCTGTCAGTTTAGGAAGGGGGAACCTGATGGAAAGATTATAAGGGAGCACAAAATGACATGAATATGCAGGGTTTGCTAACAAAGTGGGAACACCCCAGGGGTTTTGACTGTAGGACAGAAGGAAGAGTTGGATCAAAGGTCCCTGGTGCCTTGACCTCTTCCATTTATAGTCCACATTTAATATGCAGTGCATGGGCCCAGACCATTTAGCTGATTCCATGCATGAGCTATGGGCTGAGATGAGTTTAACATCTGCATTTTAAATCATGGTGCTAATCAAATTTGTGAAGGGCTGGGAAGCTGGGAGAGATCAAGGTGCCTTGAAAATTACCCAGGTGGCTTAGCTGACCCAGACAGGCCCCCTCAGCACAGAACCCTGATCTTTTCTAGTGTATTATAAAGTGGCAGGTGTGCTAGGGTGCTGTGCAATAGTTAAAATGCAGGGTGCTCCTGAGACATCAGGACAATAAGGCTTGATGAAGAGAAATGCCAGCGGATGGGGCCCTCTAATGTTCCAATCATGGAGGTGGAGGAATGGAGTCATAGATTAAAACCAGACTGTTGTGATCATTTTGCCCATCTCAGGTCTGAAAGCAGAGGATACATAGAATAGGGGCCAACAAGGCAGAGCTGCCACAAAATGGCAAATTAGGATGTGTCCTGTCTCCCTTCTTCTACTCTTTTGCTGTCAGATCACTCTGTATCTAACTGCTCTGTCTCTGTCTGATCTCCTCCCTTCTACCTAGTGTCTCTTTCTAGCAATCTCTGTAAATTTCTATCTCTTTCATTGTTCTGATTAATCTCTTTCTACTCCGCCCTATAGGACTTTGCCTTCTCCTAGACTAGCACCAAAATAACTAACCTGGCTTGAATTCACTCCTACTGTTCTCTCAGTGCAAATCTGGGTGCAACCAGCCTTGTTTCGAATTACAAGTGGTTTAAATGTAAAAGAAAGAAATCCCTCTTACCCCAAAACAAGAGTGAGTGTCCACATAGCCTCACAGCCCCCTCTGGTGACTATATGAGACAAGTTCCCGCTCCTTGTTGATCCAGTGAGACCAGGAGACATAGCAGCCCCTACCTATAGAGATTCAGCTATGTAACTCAAGCCATAGTAGCTCATGCGTTGAGTTCAGTCGCCAGCGTGCCAGCCCCAGTGGCCGTCCTCCCATTCTAGAAGCCTGAATTGAACCTGATTTCATTGGTTAGTGCAAGTGTGCATGTGGCTCTTTGGTGATGGGTGCATTTTACATAAGCTTCTGCTGAGATAGCACACTGTGCACAAAATAGAGTACTTGGCTGCTCTGTTCCAGCTGGAGTCTTGTCAATCAGGTTTGGCCCCCACATTTTAAAGATGCGTTCAGAGGATGCAGTGAAGGGACAGACGGCTTAGTTGCCAGCCCTGCCTGTAGAGGGATGGAGAACTGTGAGCAGCCACAAGCTAGGAGGAGAGAATGAAAGCATCGGTTATCCCATTAGTTAGAGCAGCAAGCCATGGTGACAGCAAGGACATGTTGGCAGCACAACCAACTTTGACCAGAATGGGGAACAAGAGCTGGGACTGGTTAGAATGCAGCCTCCAGGGTACTGATCCCTGGGCAGAGATTTGTTGGTGTTCTCCAGAAAGTTGATGTCCAAGTCAGCTGACAGGTTTCAAAGAGGTAGCCATGTTAGTCTAGTTCAGCAAAACAAGCAAGGAGTCCTGTGGGACTTTTCAGCTATGTTCACACACAGGGGGTTATTTCAATACAAGTTGTTTCGATACAAGTTGTATCGAAATAACACCTTATTTCAAAATAAGTTAATTCGAATTAAGGAAAAAAGCTCAAAGCGAAATAGCATGTTCGGACAACAGTTATTTTGAAACGAGTCACCGTTGTTTTGAAACAACATGTTCAGACAGCATTGTTTTGAAACAATCGTTTTGAAACACCGTTGTTTCGTCCCCACATGGAGTTTAAGTTGTTTCGAAACAACACCGTTGTTTCGAAACAACGGAGCGTCGTGTGAACATGGCCTTTCTTATTTCAAAACAACCTCTGTTGTTTTGAAATAAGACTGCTGTGTGAACACACCCTTAGAGACTAACACATTTACTTATTGCATGAGCTTTAGTGGGAGAAAATCCCACTTCATCAGATGCTTTGAAGATGGGGAACTTACAGAATGGGAGGAAAATAAATGCAAGAAAGTGTAAGTCATAGGATCAGGTCAGAATGTCACAGCAAATCAAAGCAGTTGTTTAGATTCAAACACTGGGGGACAGCATATAGAGGAACATGAGGTCAAATTATCTTTTGTAATGAGAAAAAAATCCGTAGTCCCTATTTAACGATGTCTAATCTACACATGAATTCCAGTTCTGTAGTTTCTCTTTGGAGTCAGCTGGTAACCTTCCTTCTGGCATTTCTTAAATTGAGTACTTGACTTTGTGACCTTAATTTTCTCTTAACATAGTATGAGGTGAGGCTCTATGGAGGTAGGCCTACAAATGGGGGTGGTGTGCCCAGACAGGGATCTGTAGTCTATGTGCACAGACCATTCTCTCTGTCCTTCATACAGCAGGGTCGCATCTTCTTGAAATAAATTATGTTTCAAAAGCTGTAATGTCAGGATTCAGAGAACTGACTAAAGAAAATAAACAAAAGCCTAACAGGAGGATCAAAGATGGGCAATGGTGGAGCCTTGGCAAATTGAGCATGATGATGTGACAGAAGAGCAGCTGACTGATTATATAGCATTGAGATGTGTTTAATCACTCCTGCCAGAGCAAAGGAGGGGCAGGGAGAGGACTGTCCCAGAAAATGCAGAATGAAATGATGTCAGGGAGAGAGACAGACAGCAAGCATCTACACATGCTCTAGAGAAGAAGGGAGGTGTTGTGAAGGAAGAAGAGAGTAAGTCAGGCACAAAAACCAGGAGTGCAAAGGCCTTTATTGGAATTCAGGTTCTTCTTTGAGCACTGCTAGGATAAAATCAGTATTAGGTGTATACATGCCACAGCGCACAATTGGTTTGAAGCTTTTTGCCCTGGCCTGTCAGAGTAGGGTCGGTGGCCGACACCCCTCTAGTCTCTCCCATGGTTATATACCAGATGCGGCCAAACTGCAGCTCGCAAGCCACATGCAGCTCTTTAACGAAAAATTGCAGCTCCCAGGAGAGCGCAGGAGGGAAGGGCGGCATGGCAGGAGCCAGGGGCAAGAAATTTGCAGTGGTCGGGGACAGCAGAGAGGTGGCGGCATGGTGAGAGCCAGCAGTGGAGGCACAGCATTGTCAAAGCTGCAGGAAAAAGCAGTGTGGTCAGAGCCGGGGGAGGGGCAGCCCTGTGAGAGCGGGCAGGGAAAAAGCAGCCTGGTCAGAAAGGGGAAGGGAGGGGAGGGGCCGCATTGTGAGAGCCTTCAGGGGAGACGCAACATTGTCAGAGCCTGCAGGGAAAAGCAAGCACTCAGAGCAAGTAACTGCCAGATTCTACAGGTTACCTACACAATATTAATTTCTACCCTCCTTGTCTGTGTGCATAATGATACAGTCTTTAATTACATCAGTGCATGATTTTTTTAAATACTTTTCTTTTTTGATATTGTTTTCTGGGTCAATATTTTTAAAACTGGCAACATAAATTGATCAAAACAAGTCTACAATGAATTACAGATAAGGGATGATAATTAGCAATTTAAACCTGAAAAGCAATTGTAAATGAATTTTTCTTTTTTAAAAATCACCTGGCATTTCCAGATATTGTAATATAATGCAAAATTATTTCTCTTGTATTTTTATTTTGAGAATTAAATAAGAATCATCAGAAATGACTGAAAATTGACACAAGTGTTACATCCAAAACCACAGACTACTGTCAAAAGGCTATTTAAAAAAACCCTCTATTAAAGAATGTTACAAGTACTTATTATGGATCATGGTTCATTTTCAGCATGCAAAATGATTTAGTCTTAGGATAGACCACCACTACAGAAAACTGGCTTTAGAAAAAAAATTCCTTAAGTTCATTGAACAAGTGTGCCTGAGACATCAGTATGTCATCTGTTTGCAGAAGGAACTGCTAGCACATTTATTTTATAAGAAAATTTTAATTAATATAACTAAGTCAATTACCAAGATAATTTACATTCACTGCAAAGTTCAATAGCAGCACTATACTGCTACTGCTTAAATAGCATTCAACATGTATTAATTCTTTTTTGTTGTATAGTCAAAATCTATTTATATTTCAGTGCAGTCTTCATGAATGACTCTATGGGTATCTGAGCCCATTAGACAAGAGTAATTGTTGTGGGCAGGATCGCTTGGGAGGCTGATCTGAAGGGGAAAGGTGTCCAA